>BCJU01000001.1:1148885-1344771 GCA_001600355.1 Meira nashicola | reverse complement strand
GAGCCTCCAGTAAGACCTGATGCAGCGTTTTGGACTTGGTTGGCGGCGGAAGTAACTGGGTTAGAACCAGATGCAGCGTTTTGGACTTGATTGGTAACGGAGCTCAATGGGTTAGAGCCTCCAGTAAGACCAGATGCAGCGTTTTGGACTTGATTGGCGGTGGAAGTGACTGGGTTTGAGCCGCCAGTAAGACCTGAGGCAGCGCCAGTAAGACCTGAGGCAGCGCCAGTAAGACCTGATGTAGCACCATTTGTACCAGTCACAGATCCTGCGATTGTACCAACGGCTTGTTTAGGATCACCGCCTGCGACCACAGTTTGAACAGCACCTGCAACGATTGGCACTACACCATCAGTATTGATGAGAGCAGAAGTTGCTTTTTGAATAAGACCTGGACTTCCTGTACTGCTAGAAGCTGCTTGAGTGCCTGTAGCTGTAGTAGTAATTGTTTGTGTAGAACCACCTTGTGTAACGGTAGCAGTGTTTGTAACTGCTGGATGAGGATGAGGATGAGTTGATTTTTTGGAAGTACATTTCTTGTTATGACATCTACCACTAATGCAATTTGCATTTTTATAACAAGATTTACCATTTTGTTTCTTTGAACGACAATGAGCACGAGAACAATTTTTACTATGACATTGTTTACTCTTTGAACATCTTTTTCCATTTGAAAGATTTGTCCAACGTTTATCGAATTGTTGTAAAGTTTCAATTTCACTTGAACGTTCCATCAAATCACCTTCAAAGCTAGTTGGTGTTGCAGTTGTTGTGGAAGCCAAAGTGGCAACCAATACGGTAGCAAGAACGACAGGAGTACTGAAGCGCATTGTTGTAGGGTTTTAGAAGGGTTGAGATTGGGTTAGGCTGGGTTGGGTTGTGTGGTTAAGAGAAGAGAAGGGAAGAAAAGATATTTTGATGAGGAGAATATATTTTTGTTTCTGTTAAAAACATGCTGCTTATAAATCTTTCAATGGTAATATTTTTGTTCGTTATAGAAGTTATAATACGACATCTATGAAATATGTAACAGCATGATGGAGAACCAAATTTAGTCGTGCCACAATCGTTTCCAAGAACAACCGCTTTCGCCGCAAAAAGAAATAAGCCCCACTCTAAAAATATCAATTGCTATACCATCTTTCGCGCACAAATGAATGTGGATCAGGAAACAAATCAAAGATGAGACAAATTAATCTTAAAGGGGAATGATTGAAAGAGCCGAAATCTCTTTTTGAAGAATGAGTATTGACTTGTGCTTTTGTGCTTGGTTTTAATGTATGTTTGTTTATGAAGAGTAGATTAGATCTGATCAATGTTTGTCTTAATTTGCACTCGGGTCCATTGTTTGTGTATATGATACGATTTTTATCTTGATTCAGGCACCACCAATACATAGGTACAAGCACACTAGCGTATCCACTACTACAATCAACAGAGTGCCTGCATAAGCTTTTGCCGCGCAATGTGGGGATAAAGGTTATAATCCGAAGAACGCGTCTTTCTACTCGCTTAGCATACATGCTACGCCCTAGATGTGAGATCTATACAGCCACTGCTTTCCAATTGCGGAGAAATTTAGATCTAGGGCTCTATGCATAGCTATACCTTAATAGTTTATTGGTGGGGGGACGCTTTCTAAATTGAGTTTAAATCAAAGTGCATTTATGCCTAGACTTTTGTTGAATAATTCTCCGAACACTTATTCGTTTAAGCAGTGTATAAGCGAGCCTCTTTAATCAGTTTTCGTACAACAAATATATGCAAACAAATTAATTAACTAAACAAACAATGAGAATAACAAACATTTACGAATGGGGACTGGGCGGCGCCCGCGTTAAGGAAAGCATAGGAAAGCCTAGAAGGAAAAACCCTTGATTACCCTTGATTAGTCGGTGGAGTTGAATTTTGACCAAACAGAGATTTTTAAACAATGACACGATTTCCTGTTTATATCTGCATGTGTTCTAAGTTTTTTTCGCCACAACTGATCATACATAAATACTTTGTAGTGGCACCCGCCCTTACTAAGGAATATTGCGCTGGGCTGAATAAAGTGAATGGAACATGCTTGCATAGCGGGAGTATAGCAGACAATAAGACACAACATTCAATCCAAATTAAGAGAAAAGCGAGTAATACTTTACAAAGAAATAGCAACCCAATCACATAAAGCCTTTAATGCTTCTTTTCTTTCTTTTCCAAAAACGAATGGCGGAGCGACAAAAGGATCATGCGAGCCTTGCATTAAGTATATAGAAACTTCTTCTTTTGTCGTCGCTTTACCTTCTGATTTTTTACTGAGAATTAATCTTCTATACATTTCCGTTGTTTGATCGAATAAAATATCTCCATAACAACCTATTAAAAACGTTTTTGGCCAATTTTGAAAGATTAAACTTTCTTCTTTTTCCGTTATAAGTTTACCATTCTTTGTAACTTTTCCTAAAACGGAACAAGGACTAAAATAAACATCTAAAAGAGCTTTTTCAGGTTGTTTGAAATGCATCGCGAATGTGTCTCGACACAAATGATAAAAATTATTACTTAAAACGTCATAATGTTGATTGCGTTGAAAAGATGAATGTCTAGAATTGGAGAAAGTTAGTTCTTGTTGTGTACAAAAATGAAAATAAAAATCTACTTACGGATGTTCGATAATCGTTCCAGCTTGATCCGTCCATGGCTGTGAAGTAGAGTTAAAAAAGCAAATTGTTTGGATTAAGCCACATAAAAAATAGCATTTATTAACTATATACTTACGCATATTAATATGGCTGCTTTTGGTGTAGGTATACGAGCATCTTGAGCGTATCGAATTAAAGAGTTGACTAAATGACCACCTGCTGAATCTCCCATAATGACGATATTGTCTGGATCGAATTGCAACTTCTCCAATAAATATGTATATAATGCTAAACAATCAATCAATGCACAAGGCGTTGGTGCTTGTCCTGATTTACGATATTCAACAGTTACTGCCGATTTAGGTAATCTTTTTGAATTTTTACCTTTATAATCTTTGAATCCTTTCATCACATTTGGCATCAATTGAGCTAAAGGAACGGCAGGATGACAAGATGAAATCATATATCCACCTCTGCGTGAATAACAAAAAGAATTAGCTCACTAGCAAATCCAAACCAAGACACCCTCTCAACACTCACCCTGTCAAATAGATTAATAATGTTTCATCCTTTTTTGCTTTTGATTGTTGCAATGTTTTGCTTCTTTCTCCAATCCACCAAATCGGAATTGTACCTTTTATTTCTTTTGCTTCAGTTTCTATTGCCCAACTTTTCATGGGTTCACAAAGTTTTTTATGTGAAAAAGGTTGAATTTCATCAGGTAAAGCACCAAAGAAGAATCTTCTTCGTTTTCTTTGTTTTTCAGTTAAATTTGCATGAAAGAATCCACGAATTCCACCTTTTGTCAAGCTCCACCAAAACCATAATGTTTGTCGAACTAGATAAACAACGACGAAATCTAATAAAGACCATTGTGGAGCAGAAGGAACAAATATTCTCAAAAATATCCAGCGAAAGATGGCAAAAGGTGGAACGATTACCAATAAAAATGGAATAAAGACTGTTAGATAAAGTAAGGTGAAAGGTTGTTTACTCAACGGTTTTGCATCATGAGCGATTGAACGACGTGGATAATGATCTTCCAATTTAAACGTATTTGTATCGAATAAAGCCGTTTTAATCTTTTCGCTCATCTTGTAAGAATGGTGGTGATGATGGTATGAGGATCAATAGATTTCGCTTCCGATCATCTTCCGGAAGATTGTTTGAAAATGTTTTCGTGGAGAAACGTTGGAACACTAATTTAGCGTTTATGCTCCACACCCGGTTTAATCAAGGCGCCGATGCAGGGAAGCCCCCACAAAGAACAAAGAAAATCCGTGTTTTCCGAAATTGACACTCTGGTACATAAAAGCTAAAATAATATAGAGATATTGCAGATAATACACATAAATATAAGTAAGATGATTACAACGATCGATGAAGTAACTTTTCACCTTGTTTTGCCAAGAATAAAGCTTGTTCTTTTCTACTCTTTTTCAAATCCAAAAAGAATATTAACATAACTGCAGAAGCGATTGTAAGCGAAAATAAAAAGTAAAAAGGCGTTGAAGAATTATTTGGAGTTCGATGAATGATTGCACTGCTAACGATCGGACCAATAAATGCTGAAACTTTACCAAAACAACCGAATAAACTGAAAAATAAAAATTCTCTTCCACGTGGTGTAACTTCACTAATCATAGTTTGAGAATAAGCGTACCATGGACAAACGAATAAACCATAATATGCTTGATAAACCCAAATTTCCCATAAATGATGAAATCCAAACTTTTGCGTAAAGATACCAATGAAACCCCAACCATCAAGTAAGATAATTCCTACCATAACTGCAGTAAACATTGTTTTTGTCGAAAGTTGAAAGTGTTTTTGAATTGCCCAATAACCATAAATACCAACTAATTGAGCTGCGATACCGACCAATAAAACGTATGTCAAAGTGAGTGTATTGTAGGATACAATAGTGTTTTGTAAAGTTCCAATGACAGTCACTGTTGTGTTTAAACTATCGGATAAAAGGAAATAACCGAACAGGTACAACAAAGATTGTTTTAATTGAATAATTTCTCTACCTGCAGTCCAAAGTTGCAATAATCCTGCAGTGAAAACGTTTGTGTTTGGCGGTAAAGATTGACCGGGTCTACGTCTTTCAAAGATGAACCAAGGAATAGCAACCAATACCCAAATACCACCTGCAAAAGCGATCAAAATACTCAAACCGCGATTATTTTGTTCTTGACCATCATTAACACGAACGCCAAACATGATTCCAACAATGATTGCCAAGATGATAATTTCAACTGCACTTTGAACAGTGAAAGAAATATTACTGATCCTATTCCTTTGCATCATATCTTCATGATCATACGTTTCCCTATCAATTTCACCTGAAGAATATTTTGCTGCCGTTTCACGCATTTCGGGCGTATTTCTTGCTAAACCGGGAAAAGCTGCTGTCCAAAAGCTTAAACACATTTGATAAACGATCAAACCAACGATGTACAATCCTGTTGCAGCTTCCCATTTTGATGCTTCATGAACACCTAACCATGCCATAGAAATACCAAAAGCAACCACAGTCCAAAACATCAAAATAAAAGGTCTCCAATTACCAAAATCAGCCAAACTTCCGATTGCCAAAAATAAAACGACATTGATAGCACATGAGATTCCGTTACATAACAAAACGATTTCTTCGATTGAACGCATTTGACCGGCAAACATTAACATTTCATCTTCACCTGCAGCGATGTACAGTAAATTTTGAAATGCAGTAGGAGCAAAGTTGAATAAACCCAAACCATTATTTGCTACTCCATAAGAATAATAAGCCCAAATCTCTTTACGTTTTGCTTCATAACGTGGATTGAATTGATCAGGTGCAATCACAGGTGGTTCTGCATTTGCGATCACATCTTCTGCTGCACTTTTATCATCTTTCATACTTGCTTCTTCATCTTGTTGGTGAAGTGAAGATACCCTTCCTACTTGATCAGGACCAGCCCGAACGACATCTTCCGTTAATCCTTCACCTTCGTTTGCAGTAATAGCCATGATGATTGATTACAAGTGAAACAAACACACAAAAAGAGATTTGTGTCGTTTGTGGTGGTAGAAAAGAAGCATCTTTTAAACAAAACTCAAACACACACAGTTAGTTCACAAAGATTATAATTCTTTTCGGAGTTACATAGCCCCGATAAATGCCAAAATCAACATACTACCTGTGTAAAAAGATGGCGGTTAATGAGAAGTTTCGCGCGGTGATAATTGCAAAAATCATATTTCCAATGGGGCGCAAACGCAGTGTAGAATAGAAGAAGAACTTGCATTAAAAGCTGCAACTAAACGGAATGGCGCCACTAGTGAGGAGTGAGACTTTTGATACTGAACCAGTACACGCTACCCATATCGTTTCTTTACGTTTTCCCGAGCCTTGTACGACCCTGCGAAAAAGGTTGTTTAAGATAAAGAATCCTTCTCCGCCTTTGCCTCAGGGTAATTATACTGCTATCTTGCCTCGTTCCCTTTTTTTGCGAGGCACCAACCTCAATTATGGGCAAAGCGCTGATAACTAGCATAGATTGTTCCTATCTAGCTCTTCTTAGAAAAATATCGCACTGCATTTGGGGCAAAGGGCGATGTACTGTATAATTAGTCAGCATGCATTCGACGGACCAATAAACTTGACTCTCCGCCTTGCCGCCATACATATATTGATGAATAAGATTGGGTGTATGATATGAGTACAAATTATGTGAATGTATGCATGAATGTAGTATGGTACAGTGTTCTATATATGTATCAATTTCGCAACCAAGCATGCTTTGAAGCTTTCTTCTCTTTCGCTCGCTCTTTGAAATATTTTAATTCTTTCTTTGAAGGTTTTTGTTTTTTAATTCTTCCTTGTTCATCAGTTTCTTTTTGTATTTTATCATGTTCTCTCTTTCTTTGATCTTCAAATTGTTCAACATCAAAAAATGCTCCCATTTGACGATCAGCTTGATTAGCATGAGATAATCTATTTGGATCATACGTTGCACCTTTGTTAAGATTAGATTTAGAGACAAATTGTCCTGTTCGACTATCAAAAGCGCCTTGAGAAAGATATGAAGTTGAAGTGAGATTTGATGTATTGCCCAGTCTTGCTTGATGAATTTCATTCGCATACATTACTGGATCCAAATAAGCCAAATCTGGATCGATTCCAACCATTTGAGCAATTTCCTCATCTGTCATTGTTGTCATAGATATAGTTGCGTTTTCATTAGCTAGATTGACGGATTCAGTGTCTACATGCGCTTCTGATTCTGCATTCTTTACCCCTTTCATCAATGGGTTCTCCCATGTTGTCTCTTGTGTGACTGAATTCCAAAAGTACCAAGCTTGTCGTGTTGCATCCCATACCGCTTGCCAATCGTGTTGTTTCTCTATCTCTTTTTCTCCATCATTCTTATCATCTGATTCATTCTCTTCTTGAGTCGAATCATCTTTCTGCTTTCCTACTGTTTTATCATCCATTTCTTCTCGATCATCTTGCTCTTCCTTTGACTCATTTTGATGCAGCCTCTCATTGTTGTATGTCGCTACATCACCCTTTTCAGATTTTTCCTCTTTTGATATTTTGTCGACCACTTCTTCATTGTCCTTTGCTATCCGATCATCGTCATCAGCCATTGTAATCGTAGATGGTCTTTACAAAAGTAGTCGTATTTTTTTAAGGAAATAGTCTAAATCGGCGCGTTTAATATTTTCTTTAAGCATCCCTTTAATGCCCCGAGAGCAGGGCTTTGTGGAGATGTCCCCTTCACATAAGCTAAAAAGAGGTAACTTGTTTACGCATTTGTGATGCAGTAGGTAAAGCATTGTAAGGCTGATTCGATTTCTAACAGAAATTTGAGAGTATGAAGGCGATGTCGCTCGATACAATTCTTGAAGAGAAGAAATTTTATTAAAACAAAAAAGATCAATAATCAAGGAATGATAAAAAATATTTATCAAAAGATAAAGAATTAGAAAAAGGATAGGGAACCCAGGCCAGCTGAAGTCATAGAAAAGAGAAAGCAAGCTATTTATAAATTATTACACAATTTGTGATGTGTAAAGGACCACTCTTAGCTCTTGCTTTATTTTGGTTGTTTATCTTGGTGATTTTGAGCATCTTTATGTGCATTAGCAATAGTTTGATGATGTACACTATGGTTCGCATGAGTTTCAGATGCTTGACCAAGTGCATATCCAGCAAAATCTGATCTTACATGTTGCTCATAGGCAAGAGTATGGTTTGATGCTCTAGCATGGTGATTTGCTTGTCTCCGAGCTTCACTTTCTACTTCTTTATGATTTGTTGATCCTGAACCTGAACCTGAATCTTTTGATGCGGGTACAGGAACAGCAAAAGTCAAGCTAGCGAACAAGGCAAAGAATGCAAATAATAAAGTAAACTTCTTCTTCTCTAAAATGAAGATCATCTTGCCTGAAGATAAAATGGAAAAGTGGATAATACAAATACATCGAAGACCGAGTAGAGAATTCAGTGGTTTTTATACCTTTTACCTGCTCACAATCGTCCTATATTTACCTCTAATTATTCATGTGTGTATTGAGTAATTAAAGAGAAAGTAGTATTTGTACATAAATGCGGTGCTGACGTGGCCTGCTGATAAATATGATGGCTTCAAGATTTTTAAAAGAGCACACCTTCACGCGGTGCTGTCGGTATATTTTCGGTTATTGCTACATCGCCTTTCGCTTCCACTTCATTTGATGTGTCAGAAGTATATGTTACGCCATCCACTGCGTCTTCTCCTAACGTTAATTGTGCTATACTTTGATGAATCGTTTGCTCCATAATTGCATTTTTTCCTTGTTCTGCTAAAATTTGTCTACGCATTTGGGATGGAGTAGGTAAAGCATTGTAAGGTTGATTCGATTTTCGCACAGAAGGCGATGTCGCTCGATCCAAATTTTGAGGCGATGCATATGCATCGTAATGAAGAGGTTTAGGAGTTATCCTTTGTTTAGATTCGTGCGAAACACGATTAATGTTCTTGTTATATCCACTCTGAGAGAAGAAGCCCTCTATTCGATCCAAAGTTGAGAGCAAAGTTGCTTTTTTCATCAGCTTAGCAAGTTCGTCAAGCTTATTATTCGAGATACAATCCGACAATTGTTTTACTCTGTTTTTTATCATTATTGATTCTGAGGAATCTGCTGTCGTTGAAAGTGTAGGTATTACTCCTTGTGCTTCTTCATTCCCGTTCAAAGCAGCTAGCTTGATGCATGAAATCATCATAGCTTCTTGAAGAGCGGAATTTTTGTCGCCAACCAAAGGTAGAACCGTAAACAAATGTCGCAATATGTCACGATAGAGGGATCGAAATACTTCATCTTTGCTCTGTTCTAGTACTGAGCAAACCAGAGTAGATATGAGCAAGCTATATGTGGGTGAAAGCTCTACCTTTGTCTCTGAAGCATCTTTGATGATTACTGCAATTCCTTTTGCTGCGTCTAGAATTGAAGCTTGTTGAAAGTCTTGAGATATTCTCTCAATCAATTGATCATCCAAATAACCTGACATACTCTGAATCTGGAATAAAGACGTTATTGTAGTGGCATATATTGTCAAGAAAGAATTTCCTTTCTCTGCATCGCAAAGACATTTGAGAGTTTCACATATACGTATACAGAGACTTGATAAATCCTCTTGCGATCTTGAACCTTCTTCGGCTGCTTTTCGTAACGCATCCAAATGTACCGAGACGATATCTGTATCTATCCTGCAAAACAATTGGAGACATCGATTTCGTACCGTATTATCTGCATCACTTAGCAAAGACATCAACGATTGCATATCCTCCTCCGATAGTTGTACATCCGAATCTGGCAAATGCCATTCAAACGGAAGGAGAGCTTCAAGAATAATTAGAGCAAGTACCCTTCTGTTTGCATTACGAGACCGTAGATGGTTCTTTGATACTTGCCAAACTTCTGCGATTGTCCCTTTCCAATCAACTTCTGCAGAAGAGGATCTCAAAACACCCAAAAGACGTGCTATCTCAATGAGTAAAGGATTGTTTCCAAGGACATCTTTGCATCCTGTTGAGACCCAGTCTACGATCTGTCTATCAATAGCTGCATTAACCTGCGCTCCTTGTTCCGATATTTGTTGTGTTAGGTACTTTGCAGTATAAGTTTTCATCCAAGTCGATGTTTGGCTGTCGTCGAGTGAGATCAGAGTGGTGATAAATTCATCTTTCGAAATCACATGTTGTGTCAATGCAATTCTTGATACTTTCACCAAAGATCTTTTCATACCCTCTACGTCCTTATTTGAGCCAGATTTTTTCTTTCCATATCGTTTCACACTTCCAATTACCAGATCACGTATACGGTCGTAGGTTGCCCTTGAAACGCCTTGATCCTCTTCTTCTTCCCGATAGCTGTTCAATACAAACAAGGCTTCTATCGCCAATGCTTTTATTCCTTCATCTTCATGTGATATAAGATTTGAAACAGGCCCATACAATGCTGGTACGCAGTCGTTCCCACTCGGTGTTCCATTGATGATCGAACGTAAAGCAAAGTATTGGCGAGCATGTTGAAGGCTTGATTCACCTTCTGAATGAGCTTTTCTACTATTAGCGTGCGTATGAGAGCCTAAATGCTGTCTGATGGTGTTGAGAACAAGCAAAGAGGATGCTTTCAATTCTTCATTAGTAGAAGCAAATGGTCCGATCAAAAGAGCAAGAGTGGAATAGGCAATTTGTAACCTACGTGAATATTGAGCAATCGCAAGAAGATGCAAAGTGGGCACAAGAGCAAATGAAAGGTCAAAGGTATTTCTTGTACTTAAATCATCAAACGGATAAACTTGAAAACAATGCAATAAAATCAATAGTTGAGATGCAATCGTTGATTCGGAAAGAGCGGATGGCTCCTTAGATTGCAATGTCGATCGTACTTCTTCAATTGTTTGTTGAACAATTTGATCAGCTTTATTTACCGTCTTTGCTCCTTCTAACTTTTTCACAAATGCAAAGTGCACTCTACTTGTCTTGCTTTCTAGTAGAGTGACACCTTCCATGACGACATTATGAGAGGAGAAAGAGTGAAGTACATTTACCCAATTCTTAAATGCTAAATTCCCCCTTTGAAGGCCGTGCACAAAGCTTGTACCCTAACAAAACCACGGATATCCGATTTGCATCATGCATAAACGGGCTTGCCCTGCATCGAATAAATCCACTAAAGTTACCTCTGCCGGATTGTGCTAACATGCCTCGCGCTCTGCGCCGAAGCTACAAAAATTTCAAGCTTGCATGCATTTGTATGCAGCAAAGCTTTGAATTCTGAAATTGGTTTCGCTCTTCCTTCTCTTAACTCACCATCACCTCCCTTCATCACCATCTTTAGCCATGGCGAACATGGCAAGGCTGACTGCCTTCATCTCGATTTTGGTGGGATTAATAGCAATAATCACATTATTCCCCCTTCCAACTTTCGTCAATGGACAACAATTTGCAATCTTTCCGCCGCCAGCCACGCCAACCTCACCTGATGTTCTTGGTGGTCCTCCTCCTGCAGCCGCTGATTTGAACATTGCACCGATGCCAGCACCTCCCAATCCTGCAATTGGTACGCAAACTACAACAGTCAACAATGTTCCTCCAGATGGTGTAATACCCGGCATTCCAGTTCCGGCCAATTTGCTAGGTTTGTCTTTGGAATTAAGTGTTGCAAACGATTTTGTTGGTGATAAAATTGGTGAACCTGCATATCAACTTCTTAATTATCTCAACAGTATTCGCGTTCGTGCTGGACGTGGAGCTCTGTTGAGAATTGGTGGAAATACTCAAGATACAGCAATCTTTAATGAATCTTTCACAGGCATCTTACAGAAAACCGGAGGCGGAATGTCAGGTGGAGTTCCTATCACACCTTCGTTGGAGTATGGAAATTTAATTTTTGAATTGATCGATCAAGTAGCAAGTGCTGTTCAAAGTGAAGTTATTTGGGGTGTGAATATGGTGAATAACACAGCACCGTTCACAGTTCCAATGGTGAAAGAAGCACGCGATGCTTTGGGCGACAGTCTTTCATTTTATTTGGTGGGAAACGAACCTGATCGATACGAATTCACAGGCAGACGTGGTGCTAATTATACAATTGAACAATATTTGAGCGAATGGGATGATTTGACACAACGAATCACAAGTGCCGATTATTCAGATAAACCAAAGCAATTTGCTGCTCCTAGTGTTTGTTGCAATTGGCAAACCCAACAAGTATTGGATGCTGGTATGTTATCCAACTTTTCTGATAGATTAGCAGCCATTACTGCTATTCAATATCCTCAATCAAGATGTTCAACCACAACACCTTACACTGCATTTGGATATATGAATCAAACTAACATTAATGCATTTTGCTCGTATGATGCAGATGCTGTGACAACAGCAGTGAATGCAGGAATTCCTTATATTCTGGTAGAAACAAATACTGCCTCTTGTATCGGAATTCAAGATGTTTCAGATACATTCACTTCTGCCATTTGGGGTGTGAATATGGCTCTACAATTTGCATATCGCAATCATTCTGGTGTTTTATTGCACAGTGGTGGTCAATCTACCCTTTACAATACATTCACACCTCCGGCATATAATTCCAGCAATCGCATCGTTTCTGCTAAAGCTTGGAAGACAGGGCCAATCTTTTACTCAACTTTAGTATTGGCGGAAGCTTTGCATCCTTCAGACGGTAAAGCACCCGTTACAGTGACTGATCAATTGATTCAATCAGAAGTTTTGGCAGCTTATAATATCTATGAGAGCGGACAGATTGCAAAACAAGTGTTTATCAATATGATCAACGATCCATCTGGAGCAAATAATTTCAACGTACAATTCCCACAACCATCCAATCAACCTGCTTCAGTACCGTACAAACTTCTAGCTGCGCCTACATTGGCGGAAAAGGATAATATTACTTGGGCAGGACAAAGTTTCGGTTGGTGGTCAGAAGGTATTCTTCAAGGCAAAGAGCAAGTCCTTCAAGCGCCATGTAACAATGGAAATTGTACATTAAGTGTGCCGGCACCTGGTGTAGCTTTAGCATTCATTAATCAGGCTTCACAACCAGAAGCAACAGTCACATCAACAGCTTTCCATCCGATTGGAACGCAAAATCCACAGATTGTTTTGAACAGTAATGGTGAACGTGGACGTAGAGGTGGCGCAACCAGTCGAGGAAGTGCTAAATCTTCAGCTGTGTCCCGCTTCACTATTCCTTCTATGCAATGTTGGATTTTATTCTTACTCAGTATAGCCGGTCTAATTTTTCTATCGTAAAATGATAGTAGATCCTTGTATTTGTATAAAATTACGACGTATCAATTATAACGAATGTATGAATACAGCCAGGGACAGCCTTTAAACTGTTTTTGCTCCACTTCCGAAACCTAAACCTGATTGATTGCGGATTGTTTCTCTTGTTCGAACTAATGCTTTACCCAATTCATTACGTCCAGCTCCAACCGTTCTTCCACCTCCTGAAGCTATACCCCAAAAAGCATCTGTAGGACTATCTTCTACTAATTCTGCATCACCTGTACGTAAGAGTTGTTTTGTCAAAGTTGAATTTTGACTGAATTTTAATAATAAAACTGTACGCATTGCAATCAAATTTTCACCTTGACTTATCCAACCACGTTGAACGTTTTGACTTTGTTTACGTGCTTCTAATGTTGCATCAGATGGATTATTTGTTTTACGAATCTTGTTTGCAATTTCAGGTTTATGTGGTAAAAATTTGAATGCTTGAAATAAATGTTCTGCAGTTGGATAACGAACTCCGTCAAGGTAAACAGGATGATCGGAAGAGTTACTTAGCCAAAAATAAGGTTGATTTCTGTGATAAAAAATGATTCTATCAACTTCTTCTTCTTCATTATCATCTTCTCCTTCTGTATTGATGTTATGACCGGGTGCTAATGATCCACGTCTTGCTTCGGAAGGAATTGCAGATGATGATGCTTTTTCACCATTTTGTTCTGCTTGTTGTTCCTGTTCTTCTTCTTCTTCTGTTTGTTTTCGTTTACCTTCTTTACGTGGTGAAGGTGGTATTGTTTGTGTATTTTCTTTATTGGCTTCTAAATATTTTTCTTCTAATGTATCTTGATTTCCAGCTGTTTTATCTGAATCATTCACATTTATTCCCGTTCCTGCAACATTTTGAATCGGATTCGTTTCTACTATTTTTGGATCAGGTGCAACAGTACCATATGCTGGCTTTCCACCTTTTGCTCCTTCTTCTATATTTTCACCAATCTCTTTCGTTTTATTGAATAACTTTGTTCGCCATTTAAGTGCTTTGGGGAATTTCAAAGCATTATTGCTTGTATTGGATGTTTCAACTGCGGCTGTCATTTTGTCTTGATTGGAGGGTAGGGTAGAGTAGAAGATGGTAGTAAAGAAGGTAGGTAGGTCTTCATTTCCCCGATCAAAATTATCGTTTACACATCCGCTAGAAGAATGGTATCGGACGAATTACGGTGCATACATTTCAGTCAAACAGTTCAGGCACATACATACATAGGCAGAAATATGTACGTACGTATTGCGCGATCAAATGCTGCATTGAAAGTGGAAAAACGTTGAAACAAGAAGATCGTCATAAAAAAATAATGTCATTCAGAAAAATATAAACAAGACTGGTGTCGTAATGAAGCATTCAGGAAACAAAATAGAAAATAAAGTTAAAAATATACATACCAAAATAGGGCAGTTATGTAGGTGGAGAAGGGTTCTTGTTTTTGTCTTTGATGAGCCGCGACGGCTTAAATCCGTACACTGCTTCGGCGCACCCGTACAATTTTTTATCATTCTAAAACGCCGTTAGTGTGGATGGCGCAATAGGTGCATACAGTCTATGCGCGGAAATGTACGAACGTTTACGAAGGCCGGTAATATTGGCGGATTAACTTGTTTCCAAAATTTGGTTACAAGATTCGTGCTCGTGCAGAAAGAAAAAAAAATAACTTGCGCAAAAATACCATCAATCACATAATCAAGCTCAGATCGGAAATTTTTAGGATGATAGCTTGTTTTTTACGCATACCGTACTTTCAACACCATCTGTTCGAATGAAAAGGATGCCTGATTGTTATTCGGTTTAAATGAATGTTGCATTAACTTGTCCGGCCACGTATGCTTTTTAACTTTGAATGCTTGATCTGGTCCCTTTCAACTGTCATCTTATGTCTTCTTCAGCAAAGGTTGACTTTCTTCATCCTTTTTACGGCTTTTAAATTGACAACGACTGCATGGAAATCGTTTCTTAAATGATGTTTGAGATGTTTTTCAAATCCATTTTTGTGTTGTTGGACGATTTGATGATTATGTTTGGCCGCTTTGCATTTATTGCTTAAAGTGTTTGATGATTCTACACTTTGTTTCAAATACTTCTTTGTTGGACTTCGTTTTGGTATCGATTCTTCTTCAGATGCACGAGCAACGATTGAAAAAGTGATGGAAACGATTGCTGGTACCATTTTTGTTGGATTGTTAATAATAATGTTATGCTTGTATGAAGGGAAAAGATGAGAGCATACAAACAAATCGATCCGCCTCTTATACCATTAAACAAAGGAGATTGGAATCTTTGATCAAAGGCGTTGAATGAACACCGCATTACGCCAAATTGATGTACGTGATCGCCTAAATGCGGTAATTGTTCGCCCATTATGACGAGATAAAAATACGTTTTTGAAATCTGAAGCGGACCATCGAGGGTTAAATTTTCTTGGCGATCGTTGATCAGACTAGTATAATAAAATGACAAGCTTGATCAGACTAGAGTAATTGGATGCCAAGCTTCAAGAAGGGGTTCAATTGGCGCACTTTATTATCGCACAAAAGATGGTAATAAACCTTCTGCCAGCAAAGGATACACAGCTTCTCGTAACGCGGTCCAAAGGCTTGCCGTCATTGGGCTAGAGAGAAAGTTACAATCTCGGAATGATATCAGCCGCACAAATCGTACGAGATGTTTTTTTTTGCTTTTTGTTATGATTTGTTCTTTTTTCAATTTATCATTTCACTCTAGTTTTAGCGTAAACCTATAAGATATTTCATACTCACAGCCATATTTGACTGTTATTCAACGAAATAGTATAAGTTTTGAATCACCTTATTAATAATTTCTAAAGCGGGAATATACCGTGAGAAGTTGGTAATGCTATCATAATATTTGACCGAAAATGGACCTCTCTGTCTCGAAAAGCTGTGTTTTTGAACACAGGACATAATCAGGCAATCTGAATGTCAATATCACAAAGTATAAAAGTGCATTTTTTGTTTGATCAATCTTAAAAAATTAGGAGCAAAATCGGTCCTTTCTCGATCGCAAAGAGAAAAAGGCTGTGTACAGAATCATATCATATCTCTTTTTTTTTGGCTTATAGGTTAGCATATGGCTGTTCTTGGCATAGCATTGAGACTTGTGTAACTGCATAAACACAAGTAGTTGCGAAACAAGCAAGTGTGAGATGTGTTTTATAGATTTTATAGATCATATAAGGAAGAAAATTCAGAGAGATAAAGTTATAAAAGGACTGAACAAAAATCGACCTAGACCTTAATTATTCATCAAACAACCCTTTTCCTTCTTTTTAAGCAAGCGACATGATTTTCAACAAGACATTTATCTTTTTGTTTGCCATCTTTGTTGCATCAGTATCTGCTGCAAGCAATCAAGCAGGTTCAGGCAACCCTCCTCACTCGGCTGAAAGCATTCGTGCGAGTGAAAAAAAGGTGGCAGATGCAAGACGACCAGCTCATGCTCATGTTCATGCTGCTATTTCCGCTTCAGATCCTGCAGTGAGAAATGCTCATGTTCAAGCAGGTCAAAGTAAATATCCAGCAGTTAATGCCGCTGCTGATGAGTATTCGCAAAAAACTCAAGAGAATTTGCAACACTTGATGCGCCAACACTACGGTGGTCCTAGTAGTAATCAATGAGCAAGTCGAAACGATTACGTCTTGGTATCAAACCTTGTACCTCCTTCAGCGAGATCGATATTTGGATATCCTCAAATTGCTCTGTTGATTAATTTTTTTTATGCTAGCACAAGCGCAGGCGTTTTGATTGCAAGCCGAATGAATTAATTTTTCTTCTCTGTCTTCTTCTCCTCATACATTTTTAATCGCTTACTATCTACATTCAGTCAAGCTCTCTTGACCGATTTTTCATCCTTTCCATCTGTAAAATGCGTAAATTGTTTGGCTGTTGTGCTAACCTTCTAATCATATCTTCTCCTTCGATGTCTTTACCTTCCGTTCGAATTACAGTACCGATTGACCTGAAAAGAATCGGGAATGGTAAGAAATTGTTTCATTTGAAAATTAGTGCAAAGCTGTATACTCACATGAAGAATCTTTCATGGATTTGATTCCAGAGAATTCGTTCGCGGTCAGTATTTTTTCACCCTTTCCATTTTGCATTCATTCCACACTCACCCAAACGTAGCAGCCGATGTACCCATAAATTGTCCTAAAGTGCCCATCGTACCTTTCGGTCCAGGTCCGGCTCTGAAAATAAAAGAGAAAACTGATGAGGTTCTGCGTTGCTATCAATTTGATGAGACCAACTCACCTCAAAATTTGAAAGGCTCCACCAATGAATCCAATACACAATCCTACACCTGTTCCCATCATAGCTCCCATTCCGACTACAGATTTGACAAAAAGAGTTCAATCAGTCTTTTCATCGTTTACTATTATTCCACTTCAACAGTCTACTCACGCTTTTGCAGCACGCTAGGCTGTTGTGGTAGCTGAACGGTTGATACAGTTGCCATGATCACGATTTGGTCTTCTTATGATGATGATGATGATGTTGGTGAAACGTGCATATACTCAAAAATACGTTTTTTTACCTTCTCCGAATGGCGCAAGGAAAGCCGAGTCCCGCACATGTTAACACTGCTTATGGCCTGATATACTGTCTGCGCTTGTGGCCCTCTAGACTTGTGGGCTAATTTCTAGGCGTTTAAGCGAAATTATGTAACAACCTGCAGCATCTTCTCAAGTGGAGAGAAAAGTTTGAGCAAGAGTAACCCCTCTCTCACCCTTTCTCATAAACATCCACCGTCTACCTAGATACCCATCCATCTTCTCTTGAACATGGCGGTGATTCCTGACGTGCCTCATTCGGCTTTATTGGCTTCAAAGCATATTTTACCGGCTTTGAAATCATTTTGGCCAACGTTTCAAGAACACTTTGCAAAGCATGGTGGTTACCTTTCACTTGAAGCGGCAAAGCTGTACTATGCAAGAGTGGATCCATTGCATACTGCAATTTGGATTTGTGCATTTTTCTCAACTTTCGTTTACGTTACACAACAAATTACAGGAAATGCAAGTCAAGTAGATCGTTTATGGACTTTCTTACCTGTGATTTATACAATCCATTTCACTTTTCAACAATCTTTAGCTAGCATCTTAGATCCACCAAAACTTGCAGGCTTGTTTTCTTCAAATTCGGCCACTAAAGCTGCAGCTAATCAAATCGTTCCTCGTTTAGCTTTAATCTTTTTCTTGCAAGTTTTGTGGAGTGGTCGTTTAACATTTCATGCTATCCGTCGTGGATTTTTCAAGAAAGGTGAAGAAGATTATCGTTGGCCAGTTTTACGTGAAAAGCTACCAAGATGGGCATGGGAATTACTTGCCTTGTTTTTCATTGCAATCGCTCAAAACATTCTCTTGGCTTTGACCGCTTTACCTCAATACATGATTCTCACTTCTACATGGTCAAAACTTAACAAACCTGCCCATCCAGCTGACGAGTTGAACAAGTGGGACTTCCTCGTTGCTGGTCTTACTATCGTAAATCTTTCTTTGGAAATGTTGTCCGATCAACAACAGTGGACCTACCAAAACTATAAGCGCGGCAAAGATGCTTCCTTGAACGATTTCCCGCCTGCAAAGGTTAAGATGCTAAAAGAAGAAGCTGATGTTAAACGTGGCTTTTTGACAAAAGGTTTATGGAGATACAGTCGTCACCCAAACTTCTTTTGTGAACAAATTAATTGGTGGTTGTTTTGGTCTTATGTTGTGATCACTTTCACTCCCGCAAAAGGACCTGTACCTTGGTCAACTTTCCTCAAAAGTTATGCAACTTTAAGTCCTGTTTTGATGAACCTTCTCTTCATCTCTTCTACCGCATTTACTGAACAAATCACTGGCGGCAAATATCCTGCCTACAAAGCTTACCAAAAGCGTGTGGGTATGTTCTTGCCTCTCGATACATTCATTCGTGGATTGTATTATCGCTTCATTGCAAGTGCAGATACCCGCAAGCGAGTTGAAGATGATGTTTGGGGCAATGGGCCATCCGTCAAATCAAAGTAGACTTCAAGTCAAAGTTTGATATTGTTTATAGATAAAAAGATACCGAAGTGATCCAAAATTAAATGCAATAAATTCTATTCTATCGTACATCATAGTGTCTCTTCTAGATATGCTACAAATCTGTATGCGACCTCTTCTTCAGATGTTCGCTGTGGTTGTTTTTTGTCAGAGGCGGTATTTCCTGCCGATGAATTATGTTGTTGAACTTTTCTTTCTGCTCTAAAATTTCCCCCTGACCCTTTTTGATGATCATTCGTTGCCGTATATCTTCCTTCTAAACCCATCGCGAATCCGATCTCGTTTTGTGAAGCAGCACTGCTTGCGTGCATTTTTACGAATTGTCTCCTTAGCCTTTGCAAAGTAGCAGTCGTTGGAGCTCGTTTTCCAGCAGGTAGAAATAGTCCAATCTTTTGTACGGCTGGAGTACTATGTTGCATTTGTACTGATAATTGTACTTGACCTCCCATCTCTGGTAAAACACCAGAAGATTGCAAAGTTTGCAAAGCAGATAAAATTGCTTGTGTTGTTGATTCCAAGAGTGATAAATAATTACTCGTTGTTCCACGAATGGGAGCAACAACATCTGGTGCTTTTTTCACTTCACCTTTTGTTATTGCATCCCAAATTTGATCAAAAGGTGGAAGTTCACATGTTAAATCATCATCTCCTTCTCGTGGCGAACAATCAATGACGAAAAGTGGAGAATCCCATCTGGTCATCGCATTTGGCTCTTCGAAACGCATCAAAAGTTCATCAAGAGTATCATTTTCGTAAGCATCTTCCATTTGTCTACTTTCTGTACTTTCTAGAATAGCATTCATTCTATCTGTATTCCTTCTTTTGCATATTTCCGATTTAGCTGCACATAACACGCTCGCACATCGAACGCCAACTTCCCTTGCAGCACACCATAATTGATATCGAAATCCTTTAATATTCGTTCCTGCTCCTCCATCTGCAATAACTATTGCATCTTTTGCGATACTTCTCATCACGAGCGAAAGATATGCAGATCTTGCAGGCTTTTCTTTCAATTGAGTATGAAATGCATTTCTATCCACATTTGCTTCAGCGTTTGTTAAATGAACGATACGTAAAGAGCTGATTTGTTGATCTGTTGATGTTTTTATCCGTTCACTGAAGTCATCTATAAGTTGTTTACTCCGTGTACTTCTTCCACTACATGGTAAACCGGATACCATAATTAATGCCATATTTGCAAAAATCGGGTAGTTGCTGGTGATAGTGGAGAAGATTTTCAGACTTTTTTTTTCTTCAAGCAAACGCGAATTAGACTACCAAACCTTTTTTTTGTTGCATGCACTTATAAGCGCGGGGTAGAGCAGGGCAGTACAAGAAGAGTGGGGGAATAAATTGTCCCTTCCATCGACCATATCGCACTATTAATGTATGATGAGATGAGATTAAACAAAAGATGGTGATTGATATATACACACGATGAGAATCAATTACAAGAAAACAAGAGCATACTAACTAAAACTATCATTATCATTTGCTAAGCAACAAAACAAAATGGCAAATTAAACTTGACGTTGGTCACGACTTGGTCGTCTTTGACGATTTTCTGATTGTTGAATTTCGTACGTGGCAGGCGAAGTTGGAGAGCGAAGAGAAGAAGAAGAAGCAGCTTGACGAATATGTTGATCCAAAGCAGAATAAGAAGGTGGATTACTGAGAGTACTTGGACTTGGTGGTGTGTTTGAAGATGAAGAAAGAACCATTTGATCAGTATACAAACTTGATGCTCGAGCATGTTGTTCAGCATACGTTGGCGTATAATTCAAATCTTCGACCGTGTTATGATCACAAGAAGGTTGAGCGATCTCAGCGTCAATACGTGCTTGATTGTCAAGCGTGGCAGCTTGAGTTGACTGGCTCACTGTATTGCCCATAAATGCGATAGGCGGTCGACTGATATCATTACTTCCCATTTTATGATGATGACGAGCGTAGTGATGATCGTTTGTACTCTTCTTTTCTTCAAGTGAATCGGTACTTTGACGTTCCCTTCTCGTGCGATTGCTTGGCTTTTTTCTAACAGAAGTTGATACTTTTGGCATTGATCCTTGTCGAGTACCAATTTCGGGAGTATGATCAGAATGCAATACCTCTTGCGTTTGTCTTCTCGAAGAAGGAGGTGTCAATTTCTTCATTGGAGTGCCGTCAAGTTGTGGTAATTCAAGTTCTTCCGATTCACGAATAGAGCCACGGTGGGAGTATGAATATTGTGGATGTGATGCTTCTGGATCATCGTGTTCTGCACGTCGATTATTACCACCTCCAAGATGATCGCCAGCAGAAGTGACAATGGTTTCGTCAACGGTATATGTGATACGCGATGCGACGCCGAGAGTATTGTTTCCACCATCTCTTCTGTTCTTGTTGAACGTGTTCAAGATTACATCATCATCATCATCCACAGATCCGCTAGTTGCCCATCCTCTTGTGTTGAAGACCAAACGAGTAGCTACACAACAATGAATTGCGAAAGCCAAAGAGTTACCTACGTTACTCAAAACTGGATCATTGACGAATAAAGCGGAGAATAACATGGCAGCGTTGAAAAAGAATGAAGCGCCAAAATAATACAAATTCGAACGAAAGATCCATTTTCTTGATCGAAGTTGAACTGTTTTCGCACCTTTTGCTTTACTGGCGTTACGAAAACGAATTAGAGTGGCTATAAACACTACGCTATCGAAAACGATTGATCCACCCCAGGCGATTGCGCCAATTTTGGGAAATCTACCGGTAATGCAAACTGGTCCATAGGGAAATTGTAACATCTTTGGCATTGGTTGTGCGTGTAAACGTGTTGTGACGAATAACCAAAGGCCTATACAACCTGCCCAAAGGATTATAAAGAGTGACATGACGGCTTTTTGTCGTGCAAAGATGATATTCAATCGCATCAAGAAGATCTGTATTCAGGGTAAAGTTGTGAAGTTAGAATGAATGCATGTTTAGATAACCTTTATATGTACTCACCGAA
Organism: Meira nashicola; assembly: GCA_001600355.1. Lineage (NCBI taxonomy): Eukaryota > Fungi > Basidiomycota > Exobasidiomycetes > Exobasidiales > Brachybasidiaceae > Meira > Meira nashicola. The sequence goes on along the minus strand of BCJU01000001.1, from coordinate 1,322,761 downwards.
CCTGATGCTCCCCATAAAACAGTATACAATCCAAACACAGACCTGTACAATGGATCGCAATCACGAGCTTTTGGTTTTCCGAGCATGAAATAAACAGCGGTGAGAAAGGCTCCAATGTATGCGTAACGAACGAGAATGATTGCTAAACGAGCAGGCATAACTCTACCTTGAAGTAATAATTTCCATGTTCTATATTCTGCTCCTAAATGTGCAAGATATTCACGTAAAGCTACTGAACCTGTTGCCAAAGCGATTAATTGTAAAACATTGATCGTATATAAAGAATGAAAGAAGCTGAAAAGTTGTTCATCATCCATCAGACGAAGGACGGTGTAAAACATAGTATGATCTTCGACTGCCATCTTGTCGTTTGTGGAATGTGAATGATAGGGAGTTTGGTGGTGGTGGTGGTGGTGGTGGTGGTAAATTGATATGAGGGAAAGAAAGGAAAGTGGGATATGCAAGTTGTTCTCCTTTTTGAAGCAACCGCCGCATTCATCTTAATAAAACAATAAACGAAAAAGATGAACAAAAGCGGGGACGCCGGATTTTTTTTCTTGCTCATTTATGCCTAGGATCATGGAAGCCACTCAGATTAGGATAAAATTATTCATCAATACGCGCGATAGAATGTGATTTTCTGCAATTAAAAGAAAGAAAAAAAGCCACCGTCCGTGTTAACTCTTATTCCTTCTTCCTTTCTTTCTTCTTAATCCAATTAAAGCCTTCTTTGCGGTCAACGAATTTATACGCATATACTTACAAGGTCGCATGTACACACTTTATAATCGGAACGGGCTGTGTTTGAATTTCAAATGCGGGTGGGCGTTTTGTTATATAAAAAAAAAATAAGAATTGTGATTAACGGAACTGTGATGAATGGAAGAAAGTGCTTCTTCAAAAAAAAAATAGACGGAGCAATTTAACGGAAGGCCGAATTTTGAAGTTCAATCCGTCTTTTTGTGGAATTTGACGGCGTTTTGAGCGTGAAAAAAAAAAATCTGCTTTTCAAACGGGGTGATGGCTTTAGAGATGAGAGTATGCAGTTTCATCTTTACCCAGTAAATCCTTTTTCCTCACAAGATGCGAACTTTTTGCAGTCTAAGTTAAGGTGACACTAATGATAAAATTTAACAAAGATAATTATATGAAAGGGGAATATACATCATCATCATCGTCAAGATGTGTGCGATAGTTCATAAGATGAAAGACTATGGGTAAAATCTGAATCGGCCTCGATTAAGTTTGACCTGGAAGAGGTACATTTTGATTGACACAGTTCAAGCTGGGGTCTAAAGCGGGGAATTTGTTCAATTTGACCTTGTAAGGTTTTCTCTTTAAGCATTGACCCAATCCAACGCTCTTGATACCTTGTGAATCAAAGTATTGGATCATACGTGGAATCAAGTCATCAATCGTTGTTTGATGTGTTTCATGTCCTAAAATGATATCACCGCTACCTTTATGAACATTTTGTTTGATCGTATCAAGGCTTTGTTGAGGCGTGTATCCATCAGCATCACCTGAATCAAGAGACCATTGAATAACACGATAACCTTGAGAACGCAAGTATGCGTTAATTTCTGGCGTTGTTTCACCGTATGGTGGACGAGCACAGTTTGGAATTAAGCCTAAAGTTTTATAGGTGAACTTTTCAACAATTTTGAATTGCTTTTTAACTTGAGCCAACGTTAATTGAGGCAAGTGAGGATGAGTGGCAGAGTGTGAGCAAATATCGTGACCCAATCTGATCGCTTTACGAAGTTGCTTAACATATTGGACACTATATGCGCAATCAAAATTTTGAACATTGATAAAGTAGGAAATCTTGTGACCTGCATCTGCCAAAATTTGTGCTGATTTGCCGGTCCAATGATAAGGTCCATCATCTAGAGTATATGCGATTTGACCGTCTTTGCAATGTTTGGCACCCAAACCAGCTTGTCCGTCTTGACGTTTGATTAAATTTTGATGATCATCTCCTTCTTCATCATCGCGCACATACATTTCCCAATTCAAATCGTACTCTTTTGGATCACGTCTTGCAAGATCTTCTTGTACTTCTTCAGGTAAAGCACTCCAAGCTAATTGACGAGCAATCAATTCACGTTTATGCATCATTGAACGTTTTTCAAAATCAGAAGCCATCGATGGTTGAGCAATTAAAACAGCAGCCATTGCCAAGCTGATAAAAGTTAAAAGGCGCATTTTACTGAATGCTATTATTGGTTGTTGTGATTGTGAAAAGGAATGTGGTATTCAGTGAAAAAAGAAAAAGATTGGTAAAATGAAAAGGAGTGAAGGGTATAAAATGAGTGAGGAGGAGGTAGGAGTAAAGAGGAAAGGGAGAATTATTGGCTTTGTGGTTTATGTATGTTTCAGCAATTATGGACTTCATTTCGGATTCCATCTTCCATGCACCTTTCGTTCGTTAATAAACGCCAAGGAAAAGGAGAGCGTGTACCATTCACTCTCTTTTGACAGGTTGCTACTGTAAATAGATGCAATAGAGCCGAGGTACATTTCTGTATATTGCAAAGGGTACCTTCTTTGTCGAACAAAAATAACACGAAAAACGATAGGGGTGAAATGCTGCTCATTTTCAAAAAAAGGGTATTATTAATTTTGACACTTTTTGCATTGCATTGCATATTTCGTGCCTGGAAGATTTCTGTCAGAATGAATTGCGAAACGACGCGTGCGTGCGCAGCGCCCAACACGCACAAGCAAAAAGGAAGCGGTTCCGTAAAGCCGCGTTTGTGTTTAAAAAATAAAAGGCGTACATACAATACATGGTGACTTGTAAACAAGAATTTGACCTCATCGCGGTCCGTCCTGGGCGGCGTTACGCAAACATTTGCCCATTGTACAACAAACAAAAATACCTCTTTTGTCGCCTCGCCTTTTGGTTTCTCGACTGGGCATGGTATCCCTAACATGATCGGAGGGTTTTTTTTTACCCCTCACTTCCGCGGTCGTGCGATGAGCTAATTTTATAATGTGCTGAGCAGTGATTGCATTCAAGTTTATTCTGATACTATACAGTTATGTCTTTTCCCTTACCGCATGCTAAATTGCAACGATCCATCAAACTCGGTTTCCCGGAGCTGGTCCAGACCCTAAAGGAGCTTTTCCTTGCGCATACATCAACCTTTGTCTTTCTTCCAATACTCTCCGTTTGTTAAAATAGTCAATCTACAAACAACAAATGAACAATGATAAGTAAGATTAGCAACCCCTTTGTATATGAACGCCCAGTCCAAACGCCTTCTTTCTTTTGTCTGACTGACTGAGTCCACTTTTTTCAACTCACCCAACTCTTTGCACAATGTCCTTCATAAGAATCCCTTTCTTTTTTACATGGATCGGATTGTCTATCTTGCACAAGCTTTTGTTGTTTTTCTTTTTCCTTTTGCTTATCTTCAGCCGTTTGTTTCAATCCGCCGCCCGGCGCTCTTCCATCAGCCATATCCGTTCCAGGAGGAACGATTATGCTATTTGACGTTAAACATGCATAATATAAATCACGCGAATTCCAACATTCTTGTCTGGCTGATCTAGTGGGAATCGTTTGCTCCGGAGAAACAGTTGAGCTAGAGCTCGAACTGAATAAGCCCATTTTTTGAGAGGTGTGGTGATCAGAACAAAAGGTTGTCTTGGTCATCAGTGGAGGTGCATGATAATTTTAGGCTATTCTATTCTTCCGATTGACTTTTTTTGCACGTGCCTGTATGCACTTATTCTAGAAGTGCGCGTTACGTTAACTCAAATGTTACAGGCGCATGACAATGATTATTAATCTTCATGGTATTTTTCTGCTAAAGTTGATCAGCAGCTTATCAGGGATGAGCGGTCCGTTACTATTTGGGAATCAATCGATCATGTGTGCATGTCTGTGAAGTCGTGATTCAATTTACGAATGTCCGCCGAAGAACGTTCTTTTGATTTGTTGTTTTTTTTCTCCGATTCAAAAGAGGAGGACTTCCTAATTTCCACTTTTTTTTAACGGAAGCCATGCGCCGCTAATTTCCGCCCCAATTTAGCCAAATAAAAAAATTACGGCTTTAAATGTGTGTACTTTTTGCAAGAGTCCGAAATGATGTTATTCTTGGAACTGCGATTCAATTTGTGCTCTACTTTTTGTCGGCGGAAATCCTCTTACCGCAAAAGTTGATGTTTAATTTGGATTTCTTGCGCGATCATGATCTTGTTTTGCAAATAAAACTCCATCTCATTTCTCTCTCTTTCTCCCCTCTCAACATCATCAAAAGATCCAACGCAGATCACGATGCAACAAAGTGTTTTGATTCACACTCTTTTTCTCTCAATTGCCTTCTTATCATACCTTTGTCATGCTTTCATATCGCAAGAAGAGGTAAACATTTTAATCAAACGATCATATCCTCCATTTGATCGAAATGATTACGAAAATGCTCTTTTTGGTAGATCATCAACAATGTTCAAACGTCAAGTAGCTCCAACAACTTCACTCACACCAGAACAACAAAAGATTAAAGAAAAGATGGCACAAGGTAAATCTACTTCATTCAATGATACAGAATTACCTGAACAAGATAAAGATGCAAAACAACAAGCTGCTCAAGATGCAGGAATGTCAAATGCTACTACCCTTACCTCTTCTGCTCCCAATAGCCCAAACGGAACGATTTCAGCAAAACCTACGAGTGAATGCGACGAAATTGCAACTAGACGTCCTTGGAGCGCAGCTAGCAAACAAGATAGACAAGAATATTTGAGAGCAGCTGCTTGTCTAGCCAACATTCCTGGAAAGTGGAACAGGGATGGTTATGTTAGTAGTTCAATTCAAGACGATTTTTTTCACGCAATCATGACTAGTGTTTTGCATTTCAACGCTCATCTTTTACCTTGTCATCGACTTTTGGTCAATGCATGGTTCAGTACGATGCAACAATCTTGCAATTATACAGGTGATCTACTGTATATGGACTTTTGGACGTATGCAGATCGAGGTGAAATATGGACAACGTCGGATATTTGGTCAAGTTCATATTATGGAACGAATCGAGGTAATGTTTTGAATGGAAATCAACAAAATTCTCGTGTACATTTTGTCAATACACAAGCAGGAGGTGTAAATATTCAAAAGGCTAATAGACCGATTAGAAGGTCTCTTACCGAATATGATCCCAATTCAGGATACACATTTCAAGATTATATGACGAGCGATTATTTGGAACAAATGCTACAAGCCGATACATACGATAAATTACGTAGACAACTAGAGTCTTCCACTCATGGATTTTTACACAGAGGCGTAGGTGGTGATCTTGCCCGATCGACTGGAACGGTAGATAATTTCTTCTTTGCCATTCATACTGGCATTGATGCTTTTTGGGCATTTTATCAAGATATGAATGATGGAGCAAATAAGTTTAAATTTGATGGTCCACGATTATATGGTTCAAAAGAACAAGCAACATTGCATGATTCTTGTGTGATGTTAGGCATGTGGTCACAAGATTATAACATCTTGGATTTAATGGACACTCGTACAAGACCAAATTGTTTCAATTACGTGTATAATGATGGTACATTCACACAATCAAATCAAAATGACGATGATGATGGTTCAATTTTCCGTAGATATACTTTATAGAACACTCTTTTATATTCCTTCTTGTTTATCTTTTTACAGCGTTCAATGGACTGTTGGTACACACTTGACATAAGCTTATGAGCTTATGATTGAAGTTCGGTCTTGCCGAGTATTTCTCCGCATACTCTAGTTTTAGAAAAATTCTGCTGCACGCGTTTCCATTCATTATTCATCCCCGCATTTTCCTAGGCGCCACGCATTATTGGTAACACTGTTCTGCAGCTCTAAACCGGCAATCGGCCCGAGCCAGAAAGTGTGTTTGTGTGTGTGCGTGTATGCATTGAGATCGTACGACAGAAGACTCTTCTTTACCATCATCCCATCTTTTTCACCGCATTATTCTTCAAGATGGCTCGTGTTCCTGCTTCCCGTCAATCGATTTTCAATTTGATGAAATTGAGTCATTCGGCCGGATGTCCTTGTCATGGTTGTAGTTCATTACGTAATGCTGCAACATCTTCCGTTCGTGCAGGTTTGAACATGGTTGCTGGTCATAATGTCCAAGCAGGTTCAACGAAACGTGGATATGCAACTCCAGTTGATGAAAGTTTACAAAAAGAGTATGCATTCGAATTAGCTGCTAGTAATATTCGATTTGGTGAAGGAGTAACGAAAGAGATTGGAATGGATTTCAAAAATCTAAGAGCAAGAAAAGTTGGTGTTTTTACCGATTCAACGATTCGTGATTTAACTCCAATGAAACAATCAATTCAAGGTTTAGAAGCTCAAGGTATTCCTTACGAAATTTTTGATCGTACTCGCGTTGAACCAAATGATGAAAGTTGGGCAGACGCAATCGGATTTGCACGTCAACATGATTTCAGTCATTTCCTTGCCGTTGGAGGTGGTTCAGTTATGGATACGGCAAAAGTTGCTAACTTGTTTACTTGTTACCCTGAAACTGATTTATTGGAATTCGTCAATGCACCGATCGGTAAAGGAACACCAATAGATAAACAATTAAGACCTTTGATTGCAATTCCTACAACTGCCGGAACTGGATCTGAAACTACGGGAACTGCAATTTTCGATCACAAGGCTACATCGGCAAAAACGGGAATCGCAAGTCGAGCATTACGTCCTATGTTGGGTATCGTCGATCCTTTAAACACAGAAACATGTCCAGTATCTGTTCATGTAAGTGCAGGTCTTGATGTTTTATTCCATGCTTTAGAAAGTTATACCGCCATTCCATACTTTGAACGTACACCTCGACCACAAAATCCACTTCAAAGACCGGCTTATCAAGGTAGTAATCCTATCTCGGATGTTTTCTCTTTATGGGCATTAAAACAAACGGTAAAATATTTACCAAGAGTAAAACGTGATCCTATGGGTGATAAAGAAGCCAGAGGTCAAATGCTTCTTGCAGCAACGTTTGCAGGAATTGGATTTGGAAATGCAGGAGTTCATTTATGTCATGGAATCAGTTACCCAATCTCTGGTTTAAACAAATCAACGGCAAAATATACTTTCCCAGGATATAAAGTCGATCATCCTTTGATCCCGCACGGATTAAGTGTTTGTCTTACAGGACCTGCAGGTGAGTAATAATCGCAATGTCTAATTTGAACACAAAGCTTACTTCTCCTTCTTCTTTACAGTGTTTGAATTTACTGCACCATCTTCCCCTGATCGTCATCGTGAGATTGCAGCAATCTTTGGAGGTGAAGAAGAAGTAAGTGCAATTCAAAGATTACCCGATGCAGAAGTAGGCAAATTAGTGTATGACCGTATCGCACGATTCTTAGGAGAAGTGTTAGATATGCCTCGTGGTTTATCGGCAATCGGTTATCGTAACGAACATATTCCTGCTTTGGTAAAAGGATCAATTCCCCAAAGAAGGGTTTTGGATTTAGCACCGGGTATTGGAGATGTACAAGGCAGTGATGGATCTTCTCATTTGACGTCAATCATCGAACGTAGTATGAGTTACTAATGAATAATGATTGCAATGTGATGCTTGAAAAAATATGATACAAATTGTACATGATCGTTGAACTTTTGTCTTTAGAATAGATCCATGTTATTGCCAGATTCCTCCTCTTGGGATTCGCTGGCAGCATTTGATCTATCCACCCCTCCACCACTTTGTCGAGATGCTGACCAAGAAGGTGCCGCTGTTGATGCATTATATGGTGTGGTATAAGAAGCCGTTCTTTGTTGATTGGGCGTTTCAGATTCTTGATTCGCCCTTTGGACCGAATAGTTGTACTCACGTCCTTGCATTGACTCTGCGCCTGTTTCTTCTTGCTCTTCTGATTCTCCTGCTTGTTGAATTGCTCTTAAATGGTTAAAAGCTGTGCTTAAGAATTGTCTCAATTCAGTCACTTCGCCTAAAGAGATATTTGTCATTCCTAAATGTTCCGTATTCACAGCTTCGACACCCGATAAGATTTTACTCTGTCTTGCTTCACGTATACTTTTGAGGTATGCTCGAACATCATCGCTTTCGGGAATATCTTCTGGTGCACTTTCAAGTAAAACTTTAGAAATTGATAAATAGTGTAAAGGTAAAGGAGCAAATTCGTCTTGCATAGTTTCTTGTTGAAGAGACTTTTTTAATTGTTCGCTTAATAACCAATCTGGACAAACGATTGAGCATCTTTTTCTTTTTTTAAGATTAATAGCAAGCCAAAGAGGTACTCTTGCTTGTGTTGGTGGTCGTAAAGGTCCGTAAATGCCATCTAATAATCGAACACGATCCATTCTCATCAGCGGAACGATGTTAATCTCTACATCAGATGTTGCAAGATATTCTGCTTCGCTTGGCAGCAGTCCCGCTCTTATGTTCTGAGGCAGTGCCATTGCGAGAAATTGGTTCTGATCAAGCTGTTTGCATCGTGGTGGTGGTGGTGTCGTTCAGTTTGGCATTCGTTCTTACGCTTCTTTATTCTTCCGATCAAACCAACACTTTTTCATACAACATGTCATCTCTACGCGTCTGATTGTGTACATAAATTGATTAATTCTCTCCCTACGCGTACGCGAATTACATAGACTACGTAGACGGCCCTCTGTGTGTGCCTCTAATTTCTCCACCTTGTTGCTAATGTTTGCATACCGCTCAGGGCACAGCTCTAACGCCACGTCTGCCGCACACTGTCGTATGACGTCTCGGGTATAACACATGTTGTGTGGATCCAGGATCATTGTTCTTTCTGGCTTACCACAACCTGAATGCAACAACTACAAATAAAAAGGTGATCGTAATCACCTAATCGAAAAACAATGTCATCTTCACAACAATCTCAAGGAGCACCACCTATGTATTTCTGTCATATGTGTAGCATAGAAATACGACCTTTGATGACTCCACAACCAACTTGTCCTAGATGCAATGGTGGATTCGTAGAAGAGATTGATTCTTCTCAAGATGTACGCGAAGAAGAAGGAATAACAGCAACAGCAAACGAACAATTTTGGTCAGACGGTCCTGCAGGCATTCATGATCAAGGTCCAGGTTTAGATATTGGATCATTTATGACAACAATCTTGCGAAATTTAGCCGCTAGTGGTCAAGATGCTAGAAGGACAACTTCGTCTGATACGCCCAATCGATCTTCATCTCCACATCCACAAGAGCCAGAAACAGATCCATTGACAGGAGGTACATATTCTCAAAATGATCAGGCAGGATCATCATCAACTAGTAGTACAAATAATGGAAACGGTTTTAGAACTGGAACGACTAGATTTGGTCCATTAAACGTAACTTGGGGTATGGGTTCACACACAATGCAAGGCGGTAGTGGATTTGGCAGTGCAGGATTTGGAACTTTTGGAGGAAGAAGCAATCCGCCAGATGATCACCTTGAACCCGTACACGATGATGGTATGGGCGGTGCAGGAGGCGCTGCTGATGGACGATTCTTCAATCATGATAATAACAATAACAATAATAACGACAATCATGGTAGCCGTATGCCAGGCGCTGTACCTTCATCAGATGAGCCAGATCTTCCGCCAGAATTGCAATCCTTACGAGAAGTGTTTTCTAATCTCTTTGGTGGTATAAATGATGGACCAGCGGGAATGTTAGTGGACCTGTTTGGAAATGCATTCAGAGGCAGATCTGGTGATTATGTTTGGGGTCAACAAGGTTTGGACGATGTGATTTCGCAATTGATGGAACAAACTAGAGGCTCTACAGCTCCTCCGCCGGCAAGTGATGAAGCTATTGCCAAATTAGAAAAATTCAGTAGAAAGGATATTGAAAAAGTTCGTCAAGCTCGAAACAGAGAATGTTCAACATGCATGGACAGCTTTGAAGATGAAGAATCTGCACCTGCTCATGATGCATCAAAGGATTCCAACTTACCTACAGGTATAACAGGATCAAGTGAAATGGATGTTGATGATCCTCCAGAAACTGCACCTGAAGAAGGTCAACAAGATGAACTTGTGATGATGCCTTGCAAGCATTTATTCCATGAAGATTGTTTGATCCCGTGGTTGAAGAATAGTGGAACATGTCCAGTTTGTAGAGTCAGCTTAGAACCAAAGAAAACCACAGAGGATTCAAGTCAGACGTCTGCCGAATCTTCCGCTGGTCCTTCTTCAACTACAACTTTTGTGCCCGCCACGTCTGAAGGTTCAGCACAATTCAATACACATCCAAATCGACCAATTTCGTCCACAGGATTTATACAAGAAAGAGAAGATACTGACGTAGAGTACGATGAAGATGATATTGATGAAGAAAGTCCAAATCAAAGGAGAGAACGAATGCGAAGGGCGGCAGAAGCTCGAGCGGGAGCCGCTGTACCAGGTTCTTTCCCTGAACCAGATGATCTGGATTAAGTATATTTCTTATTGCTACAATTTACCATTTATTTAATTCACAACTGTATAGATTAGTACAATTACACACTCTAGATAGGCTAATTATATGATACATTATCCGATCATGATGTTCCAAAGACAAGATCTGATCGTAATACCCATTTGATACCTTTTGTGGGCGGTAAGGCTTCATGTAGCATGCATACCTTTCCATGTCTATGCAATAAAGCTGCACCTTTCATCAAAGGTGCTACGATTGCATTTTCTGATTGGATTCCATCTTTTAGTCTTACATGGCCTTTGTAGAATACAGTTTGTCCGCCTTGTACTTCAGGTTCTCCAGTAAGATAAACCAAAAGTGTCCATTCCGTTTTGCCCCAAGAAGGACCAAAATGCGGATCGATAGAATGATCATCATAATGACAAGCAAAGATTGCACCTGGATCATATCTATAAATTCGTATATTCGATGATAATCCTACAGGTTTAGCATTCAATCTAGGAAATACGCTTGGCCAATCTGAAACGATTTTTGAAAGTCCAGTTAATTCATATAATTCTTTTGCAAATTTTGGTGAAATTGTTGAAAATCTGAAATTCGTTCTTTCTGCTTCACCTTTCTTTGCTGGTGGTGATGCTTGCATTTCTAAACTTTGTGAATCAAACATTGAGATCAACGATTCACATTCGGATTTCGTCAACATATTTGGATACAATAGAATTTGATCAGCTACCAAAATTTGTGGAGATTCAAGCGTTCGTGCATGCTTTTGTCCTCCTCCGATGGTAGGGAAACGGACATCATCTTGTCCGGATGAATCTTTAGATGTGTTTTTCACTTTGTCGACATTACTGCCGCCTTTTGGCTTTCCCATGTTGGGTCATAAGGAGTAAGAAATGGTAAAAGGTTTGTATACTGTATATACGCGCTTTAGCGTAAAGGGATCTAGGCTATCTGCACAACAGTGGAGGAAATATCATTCATTTCTATCTTACTCAGCACCATCACAAACATTATCCGAGGAGCTTGTTCAAGGCAATTGACAATCATGTCTGCCGCTGCTACCTCCTCGGAAGCATTCTTACATGCAGCTGTATCCTATTCAAAGTTACCAGGAACACTTTCAATGGAACGTAATGGAATTTTACGATGGATACCTTCTTCTTCTTCTGCCGCTTCTTCTGCTCTCGCTATTGATGAAAAAACTATCGCTCATCTTCAAGTATCAGCAGAAGGTCAAAAATCAGTGGCAATGGTATTGCAATTGGCTGAAGGCGTAACGGTTGGAACGGATGCAAAGAATAAAATCTTCTTCTTCTTTACTGGTGGTATAGCAGGGAATGAAGATAGGACGAAAGCAACATCAGAACGAAATGCTTTTAAAAATTATTTGGCAGAAGTTGTTGCTCAAAACAAGAACAAGCAAAAGGCAAATGCAGGACCATCGCCAGGGCCCGCTCGAACGGAAGGATCGGCAACACCTGCTGCCGATCCATCTAAATCTCGTGGAACGCCTTCAGGAGTCAGTACACCGATGCGAAAAGAAGCATCAAAGCAAGATGGACCATCGGAACTTGAAGTACGCATTCGTGTACTCAAGGCAAATCCAACTTTGGCTGTTTTGCATCAAGATGTGGTAATGTCCGGGCAAATTAGCGATCCAGAATTTTGGGCACATCCTACTCGACGTGCATTATTGAATGCTGAACGTGCATCTATGCAACAAAAACAAGGTCGTAATGCACGAATTGCTGATCCAAGACCAACGGCAAACGAATCTGGAGAGATGAAAATCAACATGACCCCAGAACTCGTTCGTGATCTCAAAGCACAATATCCAGTCGTAGAACGCGCTTTCGAAGAAAATGTTCCGTCCGTAATGGATGAACCAACGTTTTGGAAGCGATACTTTTCATCGAAGCTGTACCACAGATTACGTACTTCTGCTCGTTCTCAAGCATCTCAACATACCGTTCAGGCAGATGAAATCTTTGACAAATATCTTGTTGAGGAAGACGATGGACTCGAGCCTAGAAAGGAATATAATGCACATGATGCGTTTTTGGATTTGGGAGCAACAGCAGAAGATCATGGTGAGACGGGTAACGAGAAAGATTGGACGATGAGAGCAGGAGTAGAAAGAAAGACTCTTCCTTTGATGAGAAGGTTCAATGATCATTCTCAAAGCCTTCTGGATTCTGCTTTGGGCGAACAAGATGAAGCTATGAGGAGGAAGCGCAAAGCAAAAGTGGTGGCCGTGAATGAGGATAGTGATGAAGATGCTGATGATGGTGTAAGGATTGAGGAGTTGGAGGAACAAAATGAGAGGAAACGCAGGAAACTTCTCAATGTACAACAAGGAAGATCGCTTTTTGATAGAAACGCTGAGAGTGGTAGCGAAAGACAAGATACTTTAGTTCAACGGAATGGCACTGTTAAAGATGTGGATGATGAGGTGGAAATGACGGATGAACAGATCAAAAGAGCAGTAGAAGAGAATGTAGCAAAATGGACCAATTCCCTCGATACAAAGATTCAAGGTAAAAGCAAACATTCTTCCAGTGCAATGAATGGAATGTTAGAAAATGTTCATGCAAGAAGGGAAGCACGAGCATGGCGAAAGGCAGGATCTGCGAATGAGATACCAGAGAGTATTCTTAAACAAATGACAACACAAAATGCAAGTACGACTGAATTTTTACGTCAATTTTGGGCAGCAATCGCTCCTCAACCTTTACAAGATGGAACTTTGCCCACAACTGCTGCAAACAGTGCACCAAGAAGGAAAGCAAGAGCGCAAAGGATGATTACCAGTTTGCAAACGAGTCAAGAGCGTTTTAAGGAACTTCTTTCCAATTCTGCTACATCCCAATCAGACGCTCGAGCACAACGAATTGCCAGTGCCATCGCTCCAACACAAGCGGCAGTGAAGAAAGCACTTAATGTTCCAGTCAACAACTCTACATGAACCGAATAACATTTGTAATTTAGAGCATACATGAAGCAATAGTGAAATTTGTACTAGTAGAAGAAGGTATATTGTTTGTGTTGATTAAGAACAGTCCATCTGAATGTGGCCAGGAATAGACATGAAAGAGTACAAAAATGGGGGTATAAGAGGATCAGAAAGGTAAGCTTTCATTATTGGAAAAGAAAGCATCACTTGCTTGCTTGCAATGTTGCTCTCCACTGGCCTCATCGATGGAAAAGCAAAGGTAAAGAGTATCGGCTGCATTGGACAAAACATCAGCACAAAGCCGTAAAGTAGCATAAGGCATCAAAGCACAAAGCAAGCCGACCAAAGGAGCATCTGCAGGAACGTGTAATGAATGAGCAGAAATCAAAAATCCTGCCAAGCCACAAAGGAAACAAAGTGCCAATGTAGTCAAATCGAGTAACATATTGATCACCAATGACTCCATAACCGATTTCACACCTTGACGACCGGTCAATCGAGCTGATCTACGAGCGGCAGCAGCAAAACCATCTCCTGTTACTCCAACATAGATTAGAGCGTAATCGCTTAAGCCTTGAAGAATGGCGCTTACACCTGCCAACATGGCTACCACATACGTCAACGGTTGCATAAAAGCGGGTACACGAGAAGAAGCAGAAAGTTTTCGATGTGCCCAACGTGCACTTGCTGCCATCCAGGTACCCACCCTTGCGATGCTTAGCATAAATGCAGACATACAAATCGTACCGAGGGCAGGTCCGGTTGCACGAATGAATGAAGCACGTACGATATCGATATGTGAAGGTGCTTGCATGCTCACTTGTTCTTCGCCTAACCATTCGCCAGGTGCTGGTCCGGGTAAATTGTCATCTTCTTCATCTTCTTGAGCGTCAAACAATTTACCATCTTCTGCAGTTTGACCTTGATCTTCTTCATCTCGATGGAAATACCAATGCGAAACAACTCCAGCCACTGTAACTCTCTGTATACCTCTCAAAACGAGCCATGTCCAAATCCAAGCGCCCAAAGTGATCCAAGCCATCAATCTCGCATTCGAATCAGTTTTCCAAACATTGGAAGGCACACCTTTTTCGCCATAATGACCACGTAGGAAGAGCCTAGTAAAGATTGTAAGAAAAGGTGCAGAAACTGCAATGAAGAATACCAAAGTTGAAATTGACAATAAAAGCAAGACCGGATGCTTGGCCACAACAGAAGCAGATATCTCCAGAACAGACAAACTTCGACTGATGGAATCTCGCTTTTTCCACACATTTCTAGCAAAGTAGATTGCTAACGCCAATGGAATGATGGAGAGTATTCGTAATCCTGTTGTACTCCAGCTACCTCCGCTCCATCTTTCATCATCATAAATAAAGCTTCCAGCAAAGGCCCAAGCCCATCCTAGAGAAAGTGTAAGAGGTATTCCGATCAGACCATAACGCAAAATGCGAGCACCGCCGACTCTAGTAATGTTTCGTAGTACTAGCAAGTTGGCCGCTGCTGCAACTACAGAAAGAAAGGTAAGAAGGAAAAGGACAGGTATCGATCTTGTCAATGTATAATAAGGCGAGGGTCTTGTGGATGGTGAAGAAGGCGGGGTGATACTCTTTGCACCAATTGCCATCCAGCCTGCAATAAATAATGTTGCTGCACATATACCTAGCCAAGATAAAAGTGCCATTTTATCCTTGTATTGGGATAGCGGTACCCGATTTCCTGGTGCCCAAGGTGTCCAACCAGTCTTGGCAGGAGGATGTGGGTATGCGTAAATATCTGCAGATGCCATCCTACTTGTCGCTCCATTGAATGCACCTGGTGGTTGTTCTCTCACTTCAAATCCTGCAGCCGATAAAAGTGGTTCTCGAAGTGACGAATTAGCATTTCGTGATGAACGACTTGTCCTCCATTTTCCACGAGAAGTATCTTGTGATCTTGCTTGGCTTTCATCGCTACTTGAATACTGTGATGTATCTGAATCATCTTTGAAAATCGATCCTTTCTTTACTGATCCCTTTTTCACACGACGAGATGCACGCTTACCTTGACGAGCAACATCCGATTCTTCATCGTCTTCAGCTGCTGAAACTTCGTCAGGATCACGATAAATATCATCGCGTGTCTCTCTCCTTGTTTTGGGTAGAACAGATGTATCCGATGCGGCACTCGAAGAATCTGCACCATGTGCTAGCCAGCCACGAGCTCTGTCTTCATTGCTTAGACCTCTCAAATGAGTAGAATGATTCTTTGATCGGATTTTAGTGGGAGATGGCCTTTCCAAATCCTCTTCAACTTGAAAGGGATCGTTTTCATGTTGATCTGATCTGACAATACTTGCACTTGGTGTCCTTTGCTCATCCGAAAGGGCTGATTCGCTTGCTCGAGGTATTGAAATTCTGCTTCGATGATCTTGATAGAAAGATGGCTCCTCATCTTCTTCATCTTCGTCAATTCCATCATCAATATCGCGTATCTTTGTCGTCTTTCCGACCGCATTATGTCCACCAAAAGTAGGCAGAAAACGTGATGAGCCAGAAAGATTATTTCTGTTAGATTTCGATAAATCATTCAAATGTGGTAGATGTCTGTTTCCTGAGCTGCGTTTGCCTTTTGAGCTCTTTCTTGACGAATTGTCATTATATCTTACCTCATCTTCCTCGCTTTCATCTTGAGCGTATTCGGATGACGTGAATGGTTGATAAGTTGATTGTTTTGAAGGAGAAGATTCGTGATTTTGAATAGCTGCAGTACTTGCACCGGTCGAAAGGAAACGTGAAGCGTAAGCAGAGAAGCTTGTCATGAAGCAGGTCTTGCTCGGTGGATGCTTAGAAATATGCTGAGCAATCGCGAGTGTTTCAAGGTGAAGGTCGCGAGAAAAGTTGCAGCTTTTTTTTAAAAGAGGATCGTTTAGCTGCCTTTGAATAGGAATGAAAATTTCTCGTCTCTTGTTGACGAGGTTTATACTTAACTTGATTGAATCGATGTTGATCGTCGATGATCAAAAGGTTGATGTGTTGAGGTTTGGATTGCATTGATACATCCGATTACACTGATTATTTGCTGTTTTTGGTCTTATCCGTCCTTAAAAAATGCACCCTGAGTCAAAAAGTGGATAAGCAATCGACTTAAACACAAAAATTTAATGCACTTTAACAGTGTAAATGCGTACCTCCATCTCCTTTATAGCATGATACCGCTTTTAAGCACGCTAACCTTACAGGTATGTACATCGGGGACCTCTTACGCGTCGCCCGCCTACGTTTGTGCTGATAACCACTTGTCGCAATGAGCGGGCACGATCACACAAAAGGGCCACTCTAATCAGTGGTAATATTAAATGGGGGCTTTCGCGCGAAAAGTTGTATTAAAGCGGTATACACCTTTCTGTTTGATTAAAATACAAAAACAGGCACTAAGCTAATACAACAACTCTATGTGAATATTTGCGCCGCTTCTGCACGCGTGAGTGAAAGGAAATATCCGGAAGATAGACTCCTGTGCCTATAGACTGTAGAAAATTTAATGGATTTCAAAGCATACAATTGCTGGGCGCAGCGTGGGCTGTGATTTGTCAAAAGCAAAGCAAAGGCGTTGGAGAGAATGTGTGCTAAAAGGGAAGAAGATAATAATAAGAAGAAGCGCGCACATTGGTCACCAACTCAATCTTCTCTTCTTGCCGTCAGATTCATCAAACTCGCCACCTACAACTTGCGCTTCATACTTTCAAAAAGATGGCATTATCTAGTGCTCGTCTTGCTTCGCGCAAATTCGTCAATGTTGGGTAAGTTCGAGCAAAGTGCAAAAGAAAAACAAGTATATACTTACTTCTCCTCTTTCTCTCATTTAATAGACCCACCGTTTCCACTTTGGCAAATGGTGCACCATACTCGGCAAACTTGAACCTTAACGCCCGTGCAGCATTCGATCCACATGCAGAAGACCACGGTGCACACCATGGCGGTGGTGCTCGTGCTGATGCCGATAAAGTTCCCTCGTGGGCTTCCAAACTATCGATGCAAAACGGTTCTCTATTAGCACGTACAAATATCAATGCACCCGTTTCACTAGGATCGCCTCGTCAATTCAGCACATCTACAAAAGTTGCCCAATCCGTTCCTGATTTCACACCTTACCGTACCACAAACACAGATGCCAACAAAGTTTTCTCTTACTTTATGGTCGGTACGATGGGTTTAGTTGCTGCTTCAGGTGCAAAAGCTACCGTTTCCGATTTCTTGGCTTCCATGTCTGCTTCTGCTGATGTTTTAGCTTTGGCTAAAGTGGAAGTTGAAATGGCAAACATTCCAGAAGGAAAGAATGCAATCATCAAATGGCGTGGAAAGCCAGTCTTTGTTCGTCACCGTACAGCAGATGAGATTGAAGAAGCAAACGCTGTTGATGTTGCTAAATTACGTGATCCTCAAAAGGATGCTGACCGTGTTAAGCGCCCAGAATGGATTGTCATGTTGGGTGTTTGCACACATTTGGGTTGTGTCCCAATCGGTGAAGCAGGTGATTATGGAGGTTGGTACTGCCCTTGCCACGGATCCCACTACGATATCTCTGGACGGGTTCGTCGTGGACCTGCACCTTTGAACTTGGAAGTGCCCGAATACGACTTTAACGATGATGAAGGTAAATTGATCATTGGTTAGAGGCAAGAATAGCACCTTTTTTGTGTATGCGAATCGAAAATATTCAATGTCATGTATAAAGCATCTTTTATAGAGTCAAAAGTGGGTAAAATTTTTTTTAAAAGCGCATTTCTATTTCTTTCATTAATTCGATACAGGTAGTGTATATGAGAGTATAAATTTCGATGATCAACGAACGATCATTGATTCACGACCTGGTCCTACACCGATCCATTTGATGTGAACATTCAAGAAATTTTCAATGTATTCAACGTAACGCTGACAATTAACGGGCAATTTGTCAAACGACGTAACCTTGGAGATATCCGTTTGCCATCCTGGTAACGTTTCATATTTCACTTGAACGTTTGCCAAAATTTCCAAATCAGCCGGGAAACTTGTCAACTCTTTTCCGTTGCTTGTGTAGCCTACTGCAACCTTGACTTCGGATAATTGATCCAAGACATCTAATTTAGTCAAATTCAAAGCAGTGTAACCGTTAATCAAACATGAGTAACGAAGAACTACCAAATCTAACCAACCACAACGTCTTCTTCTGCCGGTTGTTACACCCCATTCAGCACCAACTTCTTGCAAGTGTTTTCCGGTATCATCGAGTAATTCAGTGGGGAAAGGTCCGGCTCCGACACGGGTTGTGTATGCTTTTGCGACACCATACACTTCACCGATAGCTTGAGGTGGGATACCCAATCCGGTACAAACACCACCAATACTTGTTGACGAGCTTGTAACGAAAGGATAAGTACCAAAGTCTAAATCCAACATTAATGCATTCGCACCTTCAACCAAAACCTTTCTGTTGTTTGCCAAAGCTGTATGGATGAATGTTACACCATCAACGATGTGAGGTCTGAGACGTTCGGCGAAAGCGCGATAACGAGCAATTTCACCTTCGGTATCATATTCGAAATGACCGTAACGTTTAAAACGACCTTCGACCAATTTACGGAATTTGGTAGCAAAGAGCTCATAATCGTACAAATGATGAACACGTAAACCTGAACGAGATGCTTTTGAAGAGTAAGCCGGTCCGATTCCCTTTTTTGTTGTACCGATACTGCTTCCTCCTAATTCGACTTCTTTCAATCCATCCACAACTTGATGGAAATCGAAAACGAGATGAGCACGATCAGAGATGAACAAACGACCATCGCAATTGAGACCTTTTTTTTCGAGAGCGTCTAATTCGGCAAAAAATGAGGGAACGTGAACGACTACACCCGAACCAATGAAACCTGCACAACGTGGATTAACCAAACCGGAAGGTAACAAATGGAAATCAAAAGTAGTTTTAACTTTTTCAGGTCCCATATGCACAACGATTGTATGACCGGCATTATTACCACCGGCACAACGAGCGCAAACGTCCATTTCCATGCTCAAAACGTCGGCCAATTTTCCTTTTCCTTCATCGCCCCATTGAGATCCTAGCAACACAGAAACCTGTGCGCCCTTCAATGTGGGCTTTGGCATAGCCGCCATGATTGTTAATCGATCAAGATCCGTTGGTCCCTCCTTTTAATGAAAAAGTGGGAAAGGATCGAATGACGATGAAGGGAGAAAAGAGATTAGATATATGCATAGGCAGATCTTATCGTTTTCCTTGTCCAGTCATGCAGCAGCAGGAAGTTCCGTAAAACGTTGCACAGACATTTGCATTAACCGATTTACAGCCGCTTTTTCTGCCAAGCGAATCTTCTCTCGGGTGAAGAGAAAAAAAAAACCCCAATTCTTCGCGCCGAAAGAAGGCGTCCATTTGTGCGTGTGCGTATGTTTGGGCGTGCACCCGCCCTACACCAGGTGCAAACATTAAGGCATAAAAGTGGTACATACTCAACCGTTATGAATGCAATGGAATGGATCTGGCGGGCGTTAGGCTTTCCTAAAAGGCTGAAAGGTTACAACTTCTTTCTGAGTCTTCCAGTAGTGTACTCGGTACTTCTAAGATGATGGCATACTTTTCAAATGATAGCATGAATAAATTGTCATTGACAAAAGGAGTAAAAAAAGTACAATTGGACGTGAAGATCCTCTCAAGCTGTCCAGACACGGCTGATCAATTCTGTAAAACCGACGTCGTTTGTTTGAAATTCATAAATGCCAGCCAAAGTTGCAACTGTTGCAGCACGTAATGTCCAAGAAGCAAAAGGTCCTGCTTTGGGATATTTACGTGCATGTAGATAATCATCTAAACTTGCGGTAAAACCGATATGAGAATGCAAAACCAATGTCAAAGCTAAAGTGGCATCCAAAATTCCACTTGCTCCATGCTTTACTGCACCAACAGCTACCAATGGAATTAGAGCGACCGAGATTGCACGTTCAAATGCCCAATGATACGACCCGTGACTTGGGCTAGGAGGCGGGAATGATGTCGGTTCGTTAACCGTTCCTTTGATGTATGATTCTTTAGCATTAGGAGCGACTGATGCTGCGTTACGAGATTGTGTGCTTTGAACTGGAGCGACACGTCCTGTAGAGGGAAGGGAGAGAGGGAGATCAGACTGTCAGCACATCTGCAAATGTTTTTGTCCTTCCATCATCCAACACGGTCCAATTCACTCACCTGTACTGAATGCACGAGCACCGGTTGCCATCATCCGTAAATGAGGACTTCCTGCAACAGCAGAAAGTTTTAGGTTAACGGCACCTTGACGTAGAGCTGCCATCTTGAAAATGTCCTATGATAAAAAGGGTGAAATAGGCGATTGCAATCGACCAAACCTGCTTTCCCTTGATAACAATCAAGCAGACGTATTGGCAATGGTAGTAAAGAGATCCGATCAATCTCCAAAGATCGGACTAACGTATAACACGGCGCAAAAGCACTCTTTTTTGACCCCATTCAACTTCTCCAACACTAACAAACCCACACACGCCCTAAACGTAAGCACTTTTGAAGCTGAACCTGATTGGTCTACAGCCACAGGCCGTGGAACACGGCCTGTGGTGTGAATTATTTAGCTAGACTATATACACGCGAAGAAGCGTAGGCGGGCACGATCGGGATTAGTGAAGGCCTGTTACTCGGCCGAATTTGGTGTTGATACAGTAGTATACAAGTGAATGATGATGATGATGAGTTAAGCGGACGCTTGTTGTAAGTGGGATAAAATATAAAATATACACCAAATTCTATGCATAATTTACAGATGTTTGTTTACCGATGTTTGTTTACCGATGTTTGTTTACCGATGTTTGTTTACCGATGTTTGCTTTAGATGTGTTTGTTTTTAGATGTTTCTTTATCCGGTAAACCTGAAAGCATCAGCCTGAACAAAGAACCTTCCCGATATGACTTTTCCCTCTAGGGTTGCGCTAACATTGATTCCTCCCGTCTCTTGACTTGCTTGTGGAACGAGAACGAAATTTTGCGAAAACGCTCTGGCAAGGCTGTCTACTGGTATACTAGAATCACCTCCGTCTGAAGGATGTCCACGGGATTTGCCAGAATTAGATGATGAATTCGGTGCATTTGATTGTGGCATAGCTGAAAGCGATCCTGGTGTATGATGAACGACCACACCCGAAACAGTAAGCGTAAGAGATGGAGTTTGAAATGTACCTGCATAGAGAAGAAGAAGTGTATTTTGTGTCAGAATGTATGCTCCGATACTACTCGTACAGCAATCGTGAGCCTTGTGTGCTGTGAACCCTTATATGGAGCATCTTCAGCTTTGATTTGGCAAGAAGCCTTGAACTGAAGAATTGGAAGTTCTAGCCCGCTTTTCTTCCCGCATCTTTAAGACACGGAAAGACAAACCCTGCTGAACGGTAAGAATGATCTGCAACAAAGTTACAGAATTACCGAAAGACCGGGCATACGATCGGGCAGATGTAAAAGGATCGAAGAATGTACTAACCATCTATTGTGCCTCCTCCTAATGGATGACAATCGAACATTCGTACTTCATGTTTGCTTCCAGGCATACTATTGAGCAAAGCGGTTAAATTTGTCGATCCACTGATTGGGTGACCATTCCATACGATTGTAGCATCGGGCAAGTATAATGTCGGTATCAGCTGCGTTCAAAAGACGATGTGGTAAGTGTCTGATCTTTCTTTCTGCGGGATCTTTCTTCCTGAGTCTTCTTTCACCTACCTGGGCACGATGTGGAGCGTCTGTAGCGGCATAATATGCACTGACGAAAGTTTCGGCTGCTTTGGCAGCAAAGTCGATCAATCTTTTAGTTTCCGAATGATCCACCATCAGGAAGCATCTGTTGATGTGTGTAGGATGATAAGATTGCTCTCAATCCACAGTAACTATTCAGTACTGCTCGCGTAGCGTGGGCAGAAGAAGCGGATTTAAGAAAGCGGTTTTTCGTTGCATTCTTATATTTTATATTTTATCCCACTTACAACAAGCGTCCGCTTAACTCAGTTGGCTAGAGTGTGGAGCTAATATCCGCGGGTTTTACCTAGGAATTATCACTTACAGTGTACTCCAAAGCCGCAGGTTCGAGCCCTGCAGTGGACATTCTTTTTTGCCTTTTTTTTTCTCAAATTTTCTGGCGCGTGTTATATAATCTACAAACAAGCGCTAATCGATCACGCAATTTTTACTCTTCTGACGTGATTATGCATGGCAATTCTTCTTGGTCAGGCACGCCATGATCGATGTACAACCGCACGTTCCCCACCCTGATGAGTATTTTTATCAGATGCCGAACACCGGTGATCTATTTTTAAGATGGTAAGCCAAACGTCATCCATCCAGACTTCCTACATCCATCTAACATTATGTCTGCAGTTACCTCAGTTCCAGAAATTCCACCGTGGGTACCACCAAAGCCCACAAAACAAGATGACATTGAATGGGCACCGTTGAACACTCTTGATTTGTCTAAAGTGACTGGAGATGATTTTACAGAAGTACCAGATGATTTAGTCAAAACTGTTGGTGAAGCATTCCGTACAAGTGGTTTCATGTATGCTGAAAATCATGGTTGGACATACGATCAAGTTTTGCGTCAATTCGCCGTTGGTCAATATGCATTTAATGGTGTTGCACCGGAAGACAAAGATGCATTCAAGGCAGATATCATTAAATCAGGCAGTTTCGTCGGATACAAAGCACAAGGTCATTGGAGATTGGATGGCGTTCAAGACAGAATTGAACAATTAAACTTTGGCTCAACTTCATTCTCGCCAGAGAACAGTAAACGACTCTATCCTGATTCACTTCAACCTTTTATTCCTGAAATTCGTGATTTTGCCCGATTCAATCATGGTGTAATTTTGCGCAAAATTCTTTCCGTTCTTTCTCGTGTTCTCAAATTGCCTGCTGATACTTTGTGGAAATTGAGCGAGAATCCCGAAGAGAAGGGAATCGATCTTTTACGTTATGCAATGTATCACACTCCAACAAAAGATGACGATAAAGCTTTGGGTGGTGTTCGTTTGCAAGGTCATACAGATTTCAATAGCGTTTCCATCCTTTGGTCTCAACCGATCACATCTTTAGAAGTCTTAATGCCTGATGACAGATGGAGATTGGTTAAGCATCGTGATAATGCATTGGTGTTGAACTTGGGTGATGCTATGCACTTTTTAAGTGGTGGTTATTTCAAGGCTACAATTCACAGAGTCGTTGCACCACCAGAAGATCAAGCAAATTATGAGCGTTTGGGTATGTTCTACTTTGCTCTTTTCAACAAGGATGTTCAATTGCGACCTTTAACGGAATCACCCGTTGTAGCCGAAGCCTACAAGGAAAAGAACTTCTGGGCAGAAGCAGAATCAAAAGGTTTACCCATTCCCACGGCTGGTGAATGGGAAGCCGAACGTGTTCGTCGCTTTGGACAACAGCAAGCAAAGAAGCGAGAGGACGGTCATGATGAGGAGGAAATTTTAGGAGGAGTTGCAAAAATTACTCTTTACAACACCAACGAAAAGAATCAACGCACACCTCTGCAAATCCAGAAAGATAAAGAACGTGAAGCAGCCGCAAGACATGTTGCAATCTCTGCCTAATTATCTCCTGATTCCCTTTTCTTTCCGCTCATATTCCATTTGTATTCTTTATTCAACATCCATTTATCTCATGACATGATGACAATATAGTTCAAAGCGGCTCAACCTGCACCGAACATTGCACATATTGAAAATTGTATGTTTGTTTGTGTGCGTGAATATTGTACAATTGCAATCACAGATTGTGATAAGATCCCGCCCAAAGAGTCACATTTCAAAATTGGTCTTGGCGTAGAATCATTGCTTATTGGTCGAGCTTTCCGTTGATGATCCGTAAAGTAGGGGACCTCGATGATTTAGGGTAACGAAGCTTGGTCTTGCATCAATTTGATCGATCGTTCTGCGACGAAAAGAGATAGATCGGAGTGTTAAGAAGAAAGAAGATGTGGGGTGAATTTGTTAGAGAGAAACACTTACCGCTTTCGGTATTCTGATGCCCAAGTGATTTCACGTAATGGACTTGCGGTGAACAACGTTCCCAATAAAACGACAAAGAGACCGAAAATGGATTCTGCTTTAATCTATATGCATTTCGGAATAGAAGAGAGTGATAAGAGTCGGAGTCAGAATGGGAATCATGATGGATAAAGTTCAATTTTGACTCAGATGCATAAAGAGTGCAT
This sequence comes from Meira nashicola, assembly GCA_001600355.1. Classification (NCBI taxonomy): domain Eukaryota; kingdom Fungi; phylum Basidiomycota; class Exobasidiomycetes; order Exobasidiales; family Brachybasidiaceae; genus Meira; species Meira nashicola. The sequence continues at coordinate 1,298,127 of BCJU01000001.1, read as the reverse complement.
ATACTCACATCAAATGGAATCACAATTGCTGCTATCCCAAGCGCCTTTTGAACTGAAACGGATTCGTAAGTCGAATAAGCACCATGTAAAAATATGATCGAACCAAACAAGAGAGTTAAACGAGCGCCAAAAGAGGCTTTTGATGAAAGACGTTCAATTTCGGACATATTTTCAGTGTAAAAGGTGAACTTTCAAGATGAAGGTTTGAAAGTTGAATTGTGACACGCTCAAAAGCGTCCCGCTGATTTCCTTCTGAAAAGGTCAATGCGCGGGCGCGGGTGCAGGCGTAGGTAGCACTGTACAGGTTCGTAAAAAGAGGCGCGGGCGCAAGTGTAATTAGTACAAGAATAAATTGAATTTTCCCATCCACTGTTTCGGATCAAGAAGCAAAATAACATCTCATCTCATTTTGTGGAAAAGATATGTGTGTTTCTATCATAAATCTATCATCTTAGAATCAATACGGAAATGGGCTAATTATTTTTGTGGCTTTTTTTCGAAAAGTTAAGATACCCTTAAACACAATAGGTAGAATAAATTCTATTCGCGTATATTAGAGATACGCGTCTGGGCAAAGCGTTCCTGAATTGTTATTTCCTTTTCCGGACAACATCATACTCCAATATGTTTCAAAGCTTAATTGATCCCCACATCAAAATGGAAATGATTAGGTACGATTATTTTGACATTTAACGGATCGAGGAAAGGGTTTTAAGCCATCAGTAAACAAAGCGGAAGTCGATCTAGGTACATACGTTGTTGTATTATTTGTTATTTGGCTTCTAACGTTCGATCAAAAACAAGAGATATTTGTTTCGGATTATTGCGCCCAAAATTTGACATGGTGCAATCGTGATGGCTAACTTGGAGAGATTATAGGTACTTCTAAGGGACGGAAGGGTCATATTTAGAGGTATCATACGATTCCATCCGTGAAAAAAAACCTTCTAGTCTATGATCATGATTATAAGGAGCACCAAATCAACATAGAAACATATAAAAGGAAGGTTTTTCAAGACCAGAAATTAACCTAAATCTTCAAGAGACTTACAATCATTCCCTTTCTCTAACATACAAACACAAGTAACCCTTTAATCCCCTAATCTATTTACAAACCTTCTCAACATGGAGCTAAAGACAAAAAGTTTCCTTTGCTTTGTCGGTATTGCCTTACTGATTAGCGATGCTTCTGCTTTGACGATCCCAAGTAAAAGTATAAACGAACTTACATTCGTAAAGAGAGTTGATGTTCCTACTGTGACCGTATTTCAATGTGCAAGCGATGCATTTACAGCAGGAAAGAACCAAGTTCAACAAGGCCTAACAAATGCTTTAGCAAATGGTCAAGCACAATTACAAGATGGTGCAAGTAAAGCAAAGGATGCCGTATCTTCTGGAATTACTTCTGGCCAACAACAATTACAAGCAGGTGCACAAAAATTGACTTCAGCTGCTCAAGCAGGTCAAGCACAACTACAAGCAGGTGCTGATCAAGCTAAAAATGCCGTATCTGCTGGAATTACTTCTGGTCAACAACAATTACAAGCTGGTGCAGAAAAGGCTAAAGATACTGCAACTGCCGGTCAACAAGCTTTAACTGATGCTGCTCAAAAAGGACAAGCTCAATTTACTGATACTGCTTCAAAAGTTGCTAATCGTATTCAAACATTTTCTAGTACCGCACAAGATGTTGCCAAATCAAGCACTCAACAAGGTCAACAAGATTTAACAAACGAAGTAAATGCTGATAAACAATCTTTTGCTGGATTCCAACAAGCTGGTGAACAAGCTGCTGACGCTGCTAAACAAGCTATTCAACAAGGTTCTGTATCAACTAAACAAGCTGTAACCGATCGTTTCTCTCGTTACAGTCAAGCTTTCAATAATGCCATCTCTTCTGGTCAACAAAATGGTGCTGCTCTTGCTAATGCTGCCGTACCGGGTTTCACGCAAAAAGCACAAGATACCGCTGATCAAATTAAATCTGCAGCACAAAAGGGAGCACAAGACACTCAAACTGCAATCAATAATGGCAAAACACAAGTACAACAAGGTATTGCTAATGGACAAGCTGCAATCCAACAAGGTATTACTAACGGTCAAAGTGCAATTAAACAAGGTGTTGCCAACGGACAAACTACAGTTCAACAAGGTATTGCTAATAGCTCAAGTCAATTAAGTAATGCAGCAGATCAAGCAAAGACTGCATTTACTAATAGCCAACAAAAGGCAACAGATACAGCTAATCAATTAAAAGGTGCTGCTTCTAACGGTCAACAAGCCTTGACTGGCGCAATTGCAAACGGTAAAGATCAATTGACATCCACAGCTCAAAATGGAGCTTCACAATTATCAAATGGTATAAATAGTACAAAGAATGTATTATCATCTGGTCAAGCTCAAGTGCAAAATGCAATTCAACAAGGAACAGCAAAAGCACAAGATAGTGTAAATGCCTTTAAAGACACCGCTTCAAATAGTATCATTCGTGGATCTCAACAAGCACAAGAACAAGCTACAAATTTAAAGAATTTAGTATCCAGTAATACATCAAATCTTGCATCCCAATTAAACTCTTACAGTGATCAAGCAAAGAATGCTTTAAACAACTTTAAATCTCCTTCACCTCCTTCTAACTCTTTCACTCTTCCTACCACAAAGTCAATCCCAAACAAAGCAAGTGCAACAGTTAATGGTGCATTCGGTTTAAGTTTAGGAAGCAAGTGAACGATGTATGTACCTTTTTTCTTCTGTTGTTTTCTGTGTATTGTCTCTTGGTTTGCAATTTTATCTTTTACGAATATCACACTCTTTGAATGGTAAACCACCTCTTATATACCTACATGCATAGTATATTTTAGTACCTTGATCGATTATCCATATGGCAGTTTATGTTTTACGCTAAACATGGTGTAAGTTATAAAGGAGGTCTAAGTTCCTTGCATTTGGCTTGACAACGCTAAAATAATAAACTTTTTTTTTCTAGAATAGAATGTCAGTAATTAAGCGCGCTCCGTGCCTACGAATGCATTGATTGTACCCTATTCATTCATTATTAGCGTAAATATGTCAAACCATCTTTTAATCAAATTTATGGGGAAATATATATACCTACCAAATGCGTAAAAATTGACCATGTGGAATCAGATCGCTACCTAGCATCTATGTACAGGTATGCACCGGCGGTAAAAGGCGGCTGATACATATAATGACAAGCAATATGTATGAAGAGTATATAAATACTACCCAACACTTTAGAAATTATTTCAATGCCCAATTTTATTCACATCAATACTTTTTTCATTATGGCAAAGTTACATCCTTTGACTGTTATATTGACGCTGTCAATCATGTCAATGATTGTTTTAGGTGAGTGAAGGTTATATTGTTTATAAAGAACATAAAACACTAACTTAGTATGTGCTCTATTCCTTAGCATTACCTTCAAGAAGAAGCCTTCATCAAGTCAGACCAAGTCCACCAATAAAGCTAGATGACGGTCAAAGTCCAAATCCCGGCTTATTACCCGTTCATCATAATCCAACTCAATGTCTTTTTGTTTGTTCAACTGATTCCAGATGTCAACAAATGACTTTTCAAAGTCCTACAAATGGCGCTTGTGCTTGTGCTTGTCAAGTTTGTCAAGGTCAATGGTACGGTTCCATAAGTGATTATACAAAAGCAACTCCTCTTACTCCAGCTGAAATGGAAAGATGCCCTAACTTCATTTATGGAAATCTATAGTAGTCAAATTCACTCACTTGTCAATATACCCAAAAGTTACACATCAAATGAATTGCATATTTATAAGTACAACTTTAAAGAGAATGAGCATCATCTTCCGTCCATGCATCTCGAACTTCTTTATCAAAGTCGGCCAAAGAGGTCTTTCGGCTATTCCTCTTGCTATATGACGGTGATTGTTCCAATTGCTCCAAAGCTCTTTCCCCTCCTTCCTTATAATGTTTTCTTCGGGAAGATGATGAAGAGGTGAGAATGGTTTCATTGGATTCTTTCATATCACCATTTGCTACCAAATCAGGTCCGATTGCTAAAGCACTAGAAGTTGGCCAATTAATAAAAGCTTTTCCATCACCTGATCTTTTAGAAGATGATTTAATCTTTGCACTGGGTTTCATGGTATTTCGTTGCGATTCCAACGCTGCGGGAACCCGTCTCATAACCGTTTTGATCTTTTGAATTTCTATCATTGCGACAGGTGATTCGTCTTGCAAGAGTCCTTCTACGCTTTCTTCTTCGTTTTCTATATCCAACTCTTCCCACAATATTGGCTTCTCTTCGATCGGTGCATAAGGTAACAAATCACCTTGTCTCACTTTACGTGCATCTTGATACGTCTGTTTACCAAGCGATTTCGGTAATACGAATCGATCAATGGAGCCTTGTGCTGTGCATGCATCAACGATCGTATGTCCGCTACGTTTGATAGGCGGGATAATCAATCTAGGCCAGCTATACGCATCAACTCTCATACTTTCTATATCCTTTTGTTCTAAACAATCAGATATATTCTCTGGCTCTTGTGTGTCTGCCAACTCCCGCTGCTGCTCCAACATAGCACTTGCTAATTCTAGACTTTCAGATTCTGCATCTTGTTCATCAGTCTCTTCTGCTTGTTCAGCGAACTGAGCACTTTGTTCTAGTACATTATGTGCCATCTGCAATGCTTCTGGGATATCTTCCATTGTGTTGCCTGCTTGATTTTGTAGAATCTGAGGCAAAATTCGTAAAAGTTCTTCTCTTGCTTGACTATCTCCTTCTTCTATCTCTGTCCCTAATTCGGTCAATGTAGAAGATGAAACAGGGCCAACTTCTTCCGCAACGGGAATTTCTGCTTTTGCGGTAGATGAACCAGATCGAAGAGCCTCTAAAATTCCAATTTTTGACTTATCCGCTCTTCTTTGCAATTCTTCTCGAGCTGCCAATGCTTCCCGTACGTCATCAGTATTGAATTGCTTCCGATCATTGAAAGTTGGTCTCGGTCCCTTTCGAATGATGAGATAACAATGATGTACATTCTCAGCATTTGACCTGGTCTGTCTTGTCTTCCTTGCATATTCTGGATTGTGTACCCTTGTTGAAGTTGCACAGATGTTCATACCATGCGATGCTCCATGAAACAAAGGTGAAGAAGCACGAGTAGATTTGCCAATCTTTTCACCAAATGATTCACTCAATTCGAAATCGTGCAGTAAGGGACAAGGTTTATCATGTGGACAAGGTGCAACAACGTGGCATTCTTGATGATCGTGCTGCTGTTTTTCAACACTTTTATTCTCCGCATCTTCGGCGTAAAAGGTTTGGTGGCCGATTTTCATATCCGGTTGCTTTTCAACAATCTCATATCGCTTTCCAATCCCTAATAACTCTTCACGAGCACTTGCAATACAAGCAAAACCACGCTCATCACCATTCTCAACGAACGCAAGCACTTCCGCAGACGGATGCTTGGACCATAAAGATTTGACGAAAGCATTACGTGAAGAATCGCTACGCAGATTGGACAGCGCATGATTGCAGAGCACAAGCGTACCGTCACCTTCCGTTGGCTCTATTGCAGGCTGAGAAGGATCTTGGCTTTCTGCAAACGCTGCAGTGATGTTACTGGAAGTGGGACTTGTCCTCAAGGAGATATTCATCTTTGCCAATTCTGCAAATTCGTCTTCATGTGCATCTTGTTTTATCTCATTCATCAAAATTGGAGCAGCACGTTCCTTGGCCGAGGTAATCATATCTGCTGCAGCACGTAAATAAGGTACATGACTATCATATCCTTCATACGTAAGCCGTTCTTCACCCTCTGGCAAACTATCCCGAAATACAGATGCTGAAGCCCATAAACCTTCTCCTGTTCCACAACCATATTCCACTATCCTTGATGGTGACCACTGTCCTGATAAAGTGTGTGACCCAAAGTCTTCTTCATCCGGACCTAATCTTGCTCGTATTTGACGCAAGACAGAACGAACAGCAGCATGTCTCTGAGGCGAAGAAGTTGTAAGACGTAAGATAGAGCTTTGCAAAGGTTGTAGAGGTTGATTCTTTGCATTTCGATGCTTTTTGAGAATGTGTTCCTTCTTCAACCTTGTCTTATCGATATCATCCAAAGAATCGACCACGATTGCATTCCAAGCATTAGGTAACATGATCGGAGCTTTGCTTGACAAAAAACCGAATCGGGCTGCTCTACTTAATCTCTGTTTGCGAGAACTCAAGTTGGAATACTCTTCCTCTTCGTAGATCTCTTCTATGGCTTCCTCTTCTTGGCGTGCTTTTTCTTTCCCTTTCAATCGGGTCATTTCATCTGAATATTCTTTGCGCCATTCCTTCCCATCTTCTCGTGTCAATAAGTTGGGATTTCTTAATGGTGAAGCTCTTGGCCTGCGCTTTGAATTCCTTGCAGAAGCGTCTGCTGCTCCTTGTAACCTCGCATTCTGTCCTTTTGATGAATCCAAAATTCTTCGAATTACCGCCATCTTGAATTTTATCACCACTACGTAGCAGGTTGAGAATGAATGATTGTTGATGTATGCATACATTAGCTTATTTTTTCTCAAAAAAATAAAAATTATTTAGACCTGCCGCGAATCTTCTCGGGGACATTATTAAGCCGTTTTGGTTGCATTTCCGATTCCCTGTTCCAATGAGCCAGCTATAGTCTATTGCGCGTCAATCAACTCTCACAACAAAGGTAAGACAAGATCGAATAGGAAACCTTTAGGTACGCCATTCAACAACGCTTTTATCGGTAGCAGAAAGAATTAGCGACAATGTCTGCGACTACCTCTGCTCCAAAATCTCTTCAAGATGATGTGAAAGGAAGAGGGAATATTTCTGTTGCCGGCTCAACAGATGCGGTTGCATTTTTGGCTTCAAGATGGAAAACAGTAGAAACTGCAAGTCAGAATAATTCTATTCCACAACCAGGTATGATTTGTGTTTAAGATAATGAATAAGCTGGCGACATCTGCTAACAATAAGATGTCAATATTTTGTTCCTCCCCCTCGCAACCTCGACAGAACGACCACAAATCTTCAAGGAAAAAGCAGTCAACCCGCCATCCAATCCGGCCTCTAACGCAGCATCCATTCCATTAAAGCCAGCTAGTGGAGCATCAAGTGGATCATCTACACCAGCAAAAGGTTCTCCTTGGACGGGAGGAAGACGTACGTAAGAAATGCAATGTAAGAAAAAGACAGGATTTGGACTAACAATCAAGACTACTTTTATTCTCAAACATCAACAGGTCATTGATAAGGTAATTCATCCATCACACATTATGTATCATACAACAAAATACGAGCGTTCATGAATAGGATGAATTGCACATTTTCACTTGTTCAGACTTCCCATCCCAATCCAATCCGCGCCAAACCTGCGATTCCAGTAATTGTTTGTATCTTTGGCAACATTTACTTGAAGAATCGAGAAACGTAATCCAATAGGAATGGAACTGTTGAAATAAAAAGAAAAAAAGAACAATGTCTTTATAAGTATACAATCATCAAATAACCACCAATCATCCCTGCTTCCTCGTATACTCACTTGAATACAGAGTTGCAACGCTTACAGCGAAATTCTTCATCGTTTGCTGAGCTGCAATCTTTTGTTTGGCAGCATCTGCTGCTGATGGTGCTCCTCCGCCGTACATATTGTTATAGTATATCTTATTTTTGGTCGGAAAAGAAGTTGATCGAGTGGAGAAGAAAATCTTGCATTCAAAAATTAATGTGTCATAAACGCAATCGCACACGCGCCTGCAACTTTTGTGATTATATACGCAAATAAGTCTGCCTTCCCGCGTCACCTCAAACATGCAATTCTCTCTATAGTCTGGTCTACTCACTTACTGACCACAAATCTAGCTCAATGAATGACATTCTGTAAAGATGTATTGGTGTGAGAATATGTTGTGCAAAAATACAAGTGTGTGTGTTTGTTGTTCGGAACAGGATTATTCACAAAATATAGTGTACCCAACTCTACATAACTTCTTCCATCATTTCGTCTATATTCATACCTTCTGGATCTCCGAATCCATCATCTTGTCCAGCCAAAGTACTTTTCCTACCCTTTTTCTTAGAAGGAGTTCCTTCTCCGTTGGTAGTCTTTGCTTTCTTTGGACCAGGCTTCTTCTTCTCTTTCTTTACACTAGATGCACCGCCATTTGCATTCTTAGGTGTACTCCTTCCATCCTGTAAGGGCGTATCTGCCCCACTAATCTCGGTGATCTTATTACGTGATGGAACTTTGGCACCAAAAAAGTCATCTTCATCTTCATCAAACGCCCAATTTGCTTGACCTTGAATTTGAGGACTTGCAACTGCAGCTGCTTCAGCTTTAGCTTTTCGTTTGGCCACATTGCTCTTCATTTGTGCAGCTTTACCTTCAGTTTGCAATCTTTCATCTTCTTGCTTTCGTCGCAACATAGTCTCAGCCATTTGATCATCATCTAATAACAAATTGACAATCTCTTGTGGCTTAGCCATTCCTTGTTCGCTGTAAGCTTTATTACCCACAACAATATCTTGAACTTCTTTTTTGTTTCTTGCCAATCTGACAATACGCTCATCAATCGTATTCTTTGTGATGAGTCGATAGATAGTCACTTGTTTCGTTTGACCAAGACGATGTGCACGATCCATCGCTTGTTGATCGTTTGACGGATTCCAATCGTGATCATAAAATATCACAGTATCGGCTGCAGTCAAATTGATACCTAAACCACCAGCGCGAGTACTCAATAAGAACACAAATAGCTCAGGTCTGGTTTGCCAATCTGTCACTGCATCTCTTCTTTCGTCAATACGTGTACTTCCATCCAATCGTAAATATTTGTGCTGTCTGTAGATCAAATATTCTTCCATTAGATCCATCATACGTGTCATTTGGAAGTAAATCAAAACACGATGACCACCCGCTTTGAGCTCCCGCAAAAGTTCATCCAATTTGGCCATCTTGCTAGAATCAGTAATGAGTTTATCCATTTGTGGAACTCGCATTTCACTTCCGGGTAATTGATGATCTCCCGATTGAGCAAGCAATCCATTTGGTGGAAGGGATGGAAGGCGTTCTTGCGTTTCTCGGAGAGCTGATTCGGACTCCCGCTCACTAGGTGTCAGCCCGTATAACAAAGTTGAAACATCGTCATCGTGTGCCATTCCTTCTTGGATTTGTGTCAACGGTCCATCGCTGCAGATCAGTTTTGGTGGTGGCGCAACGACTGGAGTGATGAGCGGTCTTGCATCTCTACTTGACAAGAAAGAGGATTTGTTGTACTCTTCAGCTACCCCATCAAGCGGAACCAACATGGACGGTGCAACTCCTGAATTTGTTGGGATCGGTTTCGCCAGATCTCCAAACGCTCGCACGCTACTCGCAGCGAAATCATCATCGTACAGATAAGGGGAGCGGGAATGCTTCTCCGCTTCTTCGACCATTTCCTTCATGATACGTGAAGAAGAATTACCATGAACTGACTTTTCGACATCCGAAGCAGTCAAATTGAGCAATGGAAGGAAGCTAAAGTTTGATGACTGGTGAATGTTTGCTGCCCTGTATACGTTCATCAAATTACCCAAATAATGAGTGTCAAAACCAGCACGAGAATGTGGTCCAGGAACATTGAGCAAGCCACCTTGGCGACAAACGAGTTTCGGTATTTCATACTGGATGAAACTTCTTGTCGAATCTCCGCAGCTGAGCAAATCACCTTCGCGTGCCAAAGAACCAGATTGAGCAAATTGAGTGAAAGCGAGAGGAGCTTCCACATCTGCTCTTTCAAACAATTCGGGATGTCCTACAACTTTACGGAATTGCATGACCAAGTTCATTAAACTCTTTAATCCGGCATCATCATTTGATTGCGCCTTGTCCATCAATTCTGCAATCGAAACGCGAGAACGCAGATTCCTATACAAATATCGTTGACGGGCAGACATATCGCAAAACACATCAATCTCAATCTTGTCGCCCAATTCATTTTGAACATTCTTCTTGATACGACGAAGCATGAATGGCTTCAAGATCATATGCAATCGACGTAATTGATGCTCATTGAGAGTACCCTTGTTCTCTGCATGACTTTCAATATCCTTTGAGAACCATTCGCTAAATTCATCGTGAGAATCAAATAAACTCGGCATAATGAAATGCAATAAAGCCCACAATTCTTGCATAGAATTTTGAACAGGCGTACCGGTCAATAATAATCTATTACGACAATCGAAACCTAGCAAAGTCTTCCAACGATTACTGCTGCTCGATTTAATTGCTTGTGCTTCATCCAAGACCATGTACTGCCACTTTACTCTCTGAAAGTATTTCTCATCCGACACCACCAATTGATAACTTGTGATCAATACATGAAATGGTGCATCACGATGATAAGAAACTTGTTTACGGTTCCAGAATTTACGCAAAACTGTACGATCCTTCACATTACCCCAATAAGGCAAAGCTTTGAGATTTGGAACAAATCTTGTAATTTCTTGTTGCCAATTGTGAAGTGTAGATGCGGGTGCAATCACCAAGAAAGGGCCCCAAATATCGTGCACTTCAGCCAAATAAGCCATCAAAGAGATACTCTGCACAGTTTTACCAAGACCCATCTCGTCGGCTAAAATACCATTGATACCCTGTTCGTACAAGTTTGCCAACCAATTCAAACCCTTCAATTGATACTCTTTCAATTGGCAAGTTAACATCTTTGGTTGTTTCAAATCCATTTGTCCCATCGAAGAAGGATTGAGGAAATTGAGATCGTCCTGATCGAATGCTTTTCCCAAATCCTTTTCATCGATCCGTCTTCCTTCGCCTTGCTCTTCTGCGAGCTTCTTACGCTCTTCAGCAGCTCTTTGATCGAACGCAGTGGCCTTTGCTTTGGCAGCAGCAACGGCTTCTTCAGCATTTTTGCGTGCATGTGCTCGTAGATTTGCTTCGTCTTCATCATCGAAGTCAAGATCTTTCAATTCAGCTAAGCGAGCTTCTGCATCGGCCAATTCAGCAGCATTATCGCCCGTAATCGGTGGTACAGTTGGATCAGCACCTGGTGCAGGTGTGGAAGAAATAGCTTTACTTCCGCCACTCGTCTCTTCGGATTCTTCTGCTTCGCTCGTTTTGAGTTTATTCCCAACAAAGTGAGAGTATAATTCAGTTTGCGTAATCAAGAAGTTCAGTTTACGAGCTTGTCGTTTGGCTTCACGCATTTCTTCTTCCTTCTTTGCTTTTTCTAGTGCCTCCTTTTCAGCTTTCTTGCGTAATTCACGTTCTTCCTTTTCATTCTTACGCCAGTATACCAACATTTCACGCATCACCTTGCGTGCTCTTTGTTGTTGATCTTTGGCAGTCTTGTTACCGCGAGATGCACCGCGTTTGGCCTCACGGGCAACAACGCCCGACAATCTGCGCCAATACATCGCCTTGTTGGTAGCACCAGCTTGTACGATACGATAAACCTTTGGTATATCTCTGCGAGCAATACTTGTCCAAATCTTTTTGTGAGCATCGATCAAGGCATTCTCTCTGCGTTCGGTCATCGGTCCACCAGGTTGAAGTGAAACATCTTCAGCAATTGCCGAGACAGGAGAAGAAGCTCGTGAATCCAACATACTCTCCAAATCTTCCGCCGCTTGTGAGAAACTATGATCGTATCGACGCTTTTTGCTCATTTTGCTGTACGACATATCCTCATCGCTTGAGCCTAACAATTCATTCAATAAATCATCCTCTTCTTCATCGGCCAAAGCACGGAAGCCAGAATAACGACCTGATTTTCCTTTTTGTCGGAGGGCTTTACTGCGATGATCTCCATCATCCAACGTTCCTAATAATTCAAGTTCCACTTCACGTTCTCTTTGCTTGCGTGAAAAGTCTCTACGTTTCTCTTGTCGAAGTTCACGTTGACGACGTTCATGTTCTTCACGAGCTTTGACACGTGCAAGAACAGGCTCATATCGTGTTCGATAACCACGACTCAATCGTTTTCCAACCTGTTTCTCCTTTTCGAGCAAGGCTGTCTCGTATGATTCTTCGATGCATGCCAATCGATCAGCCCACTGGGAGGCGTATATCTCAATCTCTCCTGTCCAATACGGTCGGTTTTCCTCTGATTCAATGTCGCTGTTCCAATCCACTTCTGCTTTTCGAATGGCTGCTCGTTCTTTAGCTTTATCGAGCGCAACTTGTTGATGGTGTTTGATACGTTGACTGCCACGACGTTTTGGGAATTCGAAACTATCGTCGGTCATATCACTCACGCCGTTCTCCTTTATGCGTGAGGGATGTAATGGCGGAGACATATCCGATGTCAACGTAGACAAGATTGCATCGTCTGCATCTGCATCACCACCTTTTCTGTGTCCATTTGCAACAGGCGAATGACTCTGCTTTTGATCCTCTTCTGTAGCCGCATCGGCGTGCTGCCCTCTGAGAGAGGAACGTCTTGTGCTCATGCGTGTGCTTCTGCCATTGTCGAGCAAGTTGGAGATTGTGCTAACACCTGTTCGTTTTGAATCAATAGGAGAAGTTGATGCATTGCGTTCTTGTCCATTAGGCGAAGGAGAATCTGAATACATTCTTGAACGAAAAGAAGTTTCTCCATTGCGACGTTTGTCCAGACTTTCCCTTCTTCCATGACGTGATGAATGAGCAGCCCTTTCGTCTTCCGATTGAGGAGGTGGTGGTGGTGGTGAATATGCATTTGCATGAACCGATTGTGGAGTGCCCACTTGTGATCCACGAGAATTTCGAGAAGAATTCGATCGTTCTGGTTCATCACGACTTGAGCCAAGAAGAGATGAAATGCTCATCGCAGGTTTACTAGGCGCAGCTGACACAGGCATCTTTTCTTCTAATTCTTCTGCATGCACAGCTGACGTACGAGGTGGTGGCGATTCAGGATCAGGTGAGAGATATTGAGGCCGCGAAGCTGAAGTTGGTTGAGAATGATGCGATGAACGCTGTACCTGTGAAGGCTCTGACTGAGTGGGGTAAGAAGACCACTGTAGATTATAAAAAAGAGGAATGTCAGTCTTTGCTCTGAATAGGACGGTGATTAATGATTGAGAGAGCCGATGACAGACATCGCTTGCGTACGGCACGCAGAGATGTGGCAAGATGATGAAGGATAGGAACGAAATATTGCGCAAAAAAGCAATGAAGGAATAGAGCGGGCTTTTTATGCGCCTTCGAGAAGGGAAAGCCGAATACGTGTTTGACTTTTTCAATATGCAAAAAAAGTATGATGTTTGCGATGGAGCTATCCCAGCATATTTCTTCTTCTAAGCGCAGCGCTTATTCAACTTCTCCCCTCGGAAATGGACTTGCCAGCAATCATCCCTCCTCTATTCGTTTGATAAGCCCTTTTTTCTTTTTCCTTTGACAAAAAAAAAACGCTCAGCCCGTAAGAGAGGAGGGTTCGTGCATTTGAAGATGCATTGTCTTTAGCATCATTCTCATTTACGCGTGTGCGCGCGCAATTCAAGAAACTGCGAACGAATCCGATCAAGAATCCACTCTCCAGAAAAGGCGGCGGCGGCAGTAATATGGAGCACGAGTACACCATTTCAAGGATGGAATTGCAAAAGTTCAATCATCAAAGGAGAGAGCGTGAGAGGATGAGGTTTCGGATAGCATGTTGATTGTATGCATCCTTTAAAGATCATTTTTTTGGTCTTTCGATGTGGAAAAGCAGTGGAGGTGTATCTTAAAAGTCAAAATAAAAGTCTACTCACCGTTCGATCTTGCTCAAATTGTTGATTGTAAGCTATACGATCTCCTGTCATGTCGTATTGAGGTCGATTTTGTCTATTTTGAACAGTATCGTAGCGTGAATGAGGGGATGATTGGATATGGGATCGAGATGAATAATGAGGTGAATGATGTGTTGGAATCGGAGAAAGCGTTTGTCTCTGAACGGAAGCATGTTGTGATGAAGGAGTATGAGATTGTTGATACGATTGACTACTGTTGGTGCTGTTACGAGGATCTGCTGTATAACGTGTTGGAATTTCTTCGTATGCAGCACCTCTGTGACTTTGACGAGAATCACGCTCATAACCGTGATCTTCATAATGACTATATCGATCTCCACTTATTTGATGTGTATTTGAACTGTATTGAGGTGCATCACGATAATCTGCATATTGAGCACGTTGATGTGTTCGAATTTGTTGTGGAGATTGACGATGATGATAACTTTCCGATGGAGGCGGAGGAGGTGAAGCATATCGAGAATGGCTAGAAGGATGATAATGCATGCTTTCCAACATTCTTCCACCGCTACTGCTGCTACCAGTACTTCTATTCACACCTCCTCCAGCGCTAAGAGCAGGCAAGGGCGGGGGAGCTCTTTGATCATCTTGCCATCGTTGTGAAGAAGCGTGAGAGGATGATCTGTATTGGTCGGATGGCGTTCGATAAGATGAATGGGGCGATTCGTATGGCGCACTTCCATTCTGCGGACGACGATGATCCCTTGGATCGTAGTAATGCCTATCACTCATCGTGCCCTACCCCACAACGTATGCTGATAAGTTGCCGCGTATATGAGAAGATTAGGCGGATCAACGTTTGCTGATGAGAGCTCAAATCGATCAAAGCTTGTGAGATAGTCGTGGTGATAAAGAAAGGTAATGCAAACCTTTCCACGAGAAAATTCTTTCAATCTCAATCTCTCTCTCTCTCAGCGGGGCAATCATTTATCGGTCGGAGAGGGGTTGTGTCCATGTACGGCTTCCATTCTGCAAAAATTAAAAAAGGATTACACGTTGTATGTATAATACGTACGTACGTCCGTTTTTGTGCTTATGCGTATGTACATCTTTTTGTACAGCCAAGCCATCATCCGAGAGAGTGAGGGCGCGGCCATTAACCAAGAAATCGCTTTTTCGCTCCCGTCTTTGGATTTTTTGAGTGTTCATGCATGCTTCCTTCTGTATTCTAATCTGAACTTGAAAACAGTTTAAAAAATGAGAAAATGAGTGGAAGGCTTCCAAGACCTTTTATTATTATTATTTCTTACACGCACTGTACTTGTCATCGGCACTAGTGGGTAAAGAGGGACGACGCGGTGGAAAAATGCCTAAACCCAAATCAATATGCAGCCTTTTTGGGCGAAATTCAAGTAGATATGCGGCGCACTTGTCAAACGATTATCATTAGCCAAAAAGCACATCGGCAATAAAAAATAAAATAAAATAAAACCAACAAAGGCCAGATATGTTTTAAGCAGGTACGTGTTGTAGGGTTCTTCTACATGAGAATATTCAGTAGAAGCAGGGGATTTGCCTAGATTGATGTATGGAAGAATGTACCAGAGTGGGCTGCGCGTGAGGCGTTCATACTCCAAACGTCATCCAATCCAAAGATACACACACCGATAAATGTTGACAATCAATTCAATCCGCAAAGATGGTCATCTACCATATACGGCTTCTTCAGGTGTCACATGTCATAAGATATTTTTCACACCATCTTTCAATCAAACATGTATAAAACGTATAATAAATGTTTAGAAAGCCAAGCGTGTCCGGAGTATATTATATCTCTGCGGGGGAGATTCGTTACCTAGAATATGTATTTATGCACAGCGCAGGTGCGCGCATCTTTTCTGACTGCCTAAATATTTTTCTTCTTCGGTCGGGTTGTATCACGCCGATCTTTGATTCGATTTAGCGTGCGTTGGCGCGCCCAAAGAAAATAGCAGGGAGATTTTGAGGGTAGCGCCTATTCATATTTCCATCCGCACTAGGTAGCGGCCCAAGCAAAAATAAAAAGCACGCACGGCTTCTTGCACACAAGTTTGTCCGAACTTCATCATCGTTTTAGGTCATATGAGAATGTGCGTTGTATGTATGTACTTCATGCTTAAGCCCCGTCTTCTTCCGCTGTGATAGAAGGTGGAGTATTTTATTCATTGGACTTACGAAACTCCATTTGAAAGACATCTTAAACTTAAATTATGACGAAATTGTAAGTGAAGATGGTATAATGGTGATAGCATTCTGAAATGTTGTGATGGCGGAGCAGAGAGCATATCCTCTTCTTTCCACTATTATGAATGAGAAGATGATTTTTGTAGTCTTTAATTCGAATTGTGTGGGTTCATGAACCATATTACTTTTTATAGTATACCTTCAAAAAGTCGCATGAGTATCAAAATAGGGTGTAATTATGCAACATGCAAATATACTCCATCACTTTTTATGCACTTTCACTTTGATCGCGCCTAGCAATTTGAAGGTGAGATAAGCCAACAAGCAACACGCTTTTTAATCGCGCATCAATTCAATAAAATGAATTCGCGTATACTACTGCTTACAGTTTGTGCACATGCGCGCATGCGTGTTGCAGGACTGCAGAAAAAGGGCACCAGAGCAGTGTTTTCTTAGTCTGCGTATGTATATTGATCAAAATCTCGCATGTAGTATGCAGAACGATAATTATCTACAATTGGTCATCACAAATACTGAAAATTGTGTAGGATAAATGCTGTATCTCTCTTTTGTTAAAGAAAGAATATAAGTATGAGCTAAGATGAATTAATCTTTTGAAATTTGTAAACGTTTAAAATTTTTTTCAATATCCAAATCCATTTTTCGCAATTTACCTTCATCTTTACGTTTTTCAGATTCAATTTTCGCTTTACGTTCTTCGAATTCAATTCTTGCCTTTTCAATTTTATCATTTAATTTTTCAAACGATTTTTGTATTGCTAAATTTCTATCACGATGAGGTGGTATGATGATTCTTGGAGATCGTCGTAACCGCGGTTTTGCTGATAAAATAAAGAAGTCAGATAGAGCATTTATTCAATTAAATTAATCAATACTCACATGTACTCGCACTTGGTTTCGTTTTCTCTGGACTGTGAGGCTTTTCGAGAGAAGGGTCATCTGAAGCACTCAATGTTGTTCCTATATAAAGCACAGCGGATAAGAATGCCAATACAAATAATCGACTATGCATATTCGTTCACTTATCCGAAAAAGTCACAAGAAGATGCTAAGATGAAGGGCAGAAAGAAAAATAAAACAAAAGTTTTAATCTGAATATCAAAGCTGGTTTGTGTGCCATAACGGGGCAAGTAGTAAGTTTGTAAGAGTTCTAAGCCCCGTTTGCATACTTATAACTTTCGATTCACGGTTTATATATATTACATACCGCAGTTCTCCTTTCATAGACCACATTGTTCTTTCCGTGTAATCTAAGCTCAGCACCTTATCTCAGCTGCTCCCTGGATCAGATTTCCGCGGCATTTAGAAGCTAGGTTTTCTATAGCATATCTATTGCTGATGCACTAATGTCATACTCTAATTCAACTTAATGAGGATGAAGCACTGCCCTTTCCAAAGTCTCCTGACTTGAAGTTGTTGAAAGCTCGGTAGTTGTCGATGCTGTGCTATAGCACTTAGAACGGTACTATATAATACCGCCTGTCTGAGTGGATCTTAAATAGGCACCTCTGTCTCTGACACTACGGAAACAGCTAGTATATCTTCTATGCCAATCGAGATAAACGCCGTACTAGGTATAAGACCGATTAAGGTAGAAGATATTAATATAAATATATACGAAGCTGTTAGACGTACTATAGATGCTACCTTGATCAGATAATTAAGCCGAAGTTATTTCATAATTCGCCTGGTTATAAATTAATCGAATAGATTAGATCGCTGATTCTATTAAAGCTAAATCTATCTGACCCTCTTAAATATTTATAATAGTTATATTTACTGTATTAGAGATAATATTTATATTAAGATCTTCGCTAAATATACTTTCTATAGAAGGAGAAGGTATTATACTTCTTATAAGTAATATATATAGATAATTTAGTTAACTAGGCTTATTATATAGAAGTATAGGCTCTTTAGGTTCTTGTTTTATATTTAATCTTCGATCTATCTCTAAATATAAAGTCTACGGTTAATCTTTTTAGGAGTAAAAGAGGATAGACCGCTCTACTAAGGATTAACTAACTTTAAGCTTTCAGGGAAATAGTTATAAAAATCATCCCTATATCGTATATTATTTATAATTATTTAATTCTTCGAGCTTTATAATATATTATTTAACTACTAATATTCTTCG
The DNA here is from genome assembly GCA_001600355.1 of Meira nashicola. Classification (NCBI taxonomy): domain Eukaryota; kingdom Fungi; phylum Basidiomycota; class Exobasidiomycetes; order Exobasidiales; family Brachybasidiaceae; genus Meira; species Meira nashicola. The sequence continues at coordinate 1,280,012 of BCJU01000001.1, read as the reverse complement.
GTGCCCTATATATAGTATAGGAAATTATCTAGTCCTAATACTTACTTAAGGAAATTATTTATTCGATCAGTTTCAATCAGTGCTTCAATCGTAAGCGGCTACCATGGGTGGTATAACCTCTTCCCCGGTATATTAAATATGTTGATAACATTATTCGTTTTACTTTCTTCTTCTCTCTGACGTCCTTGACACCATTCGATTAATTTATATACTAAGGCACCTAAGCCCCACGCTGAAACGCAAATAGTGCATACATGCAGCTTTTGATTCACGGTTTATTTGTATTACAGACCGCAGTTCTCCTTTCATAGACCACATCGTTCTTTCTGTGTAATTTCAGAAGCTAGGGACTCCATAGCATATACATTGCTGATGCACTACTGTCATACTCTCTCTCTCTCTAAATATATACTATTTCATTGTTGCGATCAATAATTACACAATACAAATTCCTAATTAGACGATCCTGGAGGTGTGGTTGCAGGTTTCTCAGTCGTTCCATTTACTGCATTTCCTTCTTTTGCTTCTACTTCTTGTCTGCGTAAACGTTCACTTTCTAAAATCATCAAACTTGGTGGATGTGGAGCTTTATAATTCTTTTGAACTTGCATTTGTTCTTCTAAGATATCTTGACCGGCAGCAGCAGCAACGAAACCCAAGAAAGGTGGACTAGGATTCAAAGGACGAGAAGCAAATTCGGGATGGGCTTGCATTCCAACATAATAAGGATGTCCTTGATCGGATGAAGATGTAGGCATCAATTCGGCAACTTGCATTCTCTCACCCGATTCAGATCTTCCGATAAACAATAATTTATCCGTTCCAGCTTCAACAGGTGTACTTGGACGGAAAGCTCCGCTGTCTTGACGGTTCAACGAAGGGCTCGTAGGTAAGGAACGCAATCCTTTTGGTGGTGGAGTGGACGGTCTTCCTCCGTTTGTTGAAACATTTTGAGATATTGCTTTAGACGAACCTCTTTCGATTCGATCGATGTATTCCGGATTGATTTCGTATCTATGACGATGACGTTCCCAAATAGCTTCTGCTCCTCCATACAACTTACGAATCTTGCTAGATCGTTCACTGTCCTTATTGAAAAGTGTCGGGCGCAATCCTAATCTCATCGTTCCACCTAGATGTGTCTTGGATATTTCAGGCATATAAATCACAACTGGATCAGAAGTCTTGGCGTCCAATTCTGCTGATCCAGCACCTTGAATTCCACATACGTTACGTGCAAATTCTACAACAGCAATTTGGAAACCTAAACAGATACCCAAAAACGGCACACGATGTTCACGAGCCCATTTTGCAGCACCAATCATTCCTTCCGTACCTCGTAGACCAAATCCACCTGGAATCAAAATACCTTTTGCTGAACAGATGCTCTGCCAAGAAGCGTAATATCTTACAGGGTTATCAATCTCTGTTTGTGGTTCCAAATCTCCAGCTTCGACCCATTTGAGATCCAATCGACGATGTACACGTAAAGCGGCATGCTCTAATGCTTTGACGACGGAGATGTAACTGTCTTGCAAAGAGGTATACTTTCCGACCAAGACAATTTCCACTTTTTCCAACAAGTGATCATGTCCGATTGTCAGTTCCTTCCATCGTTTCCGTAGATCATTTCCGCGTTCTTTCATTGCAGGAGCGATTCCACCTTTGACGTCCAAATGTAGTCTCTTTTCAAAAAATTGTACCATTCCTTGTCTTTCCAGCAAAAGGGGAACATGATATGTTGAGCTTACATCGTGTACGCCCATTACTTGTTCTGGGCCAACATGACAGAACATGGACAATTTGTTAATCACACTTCTGTCCAAAGGTTCAACACAACGGGCAGCAATCATATCGGGTACTAAACCAAGACCACGAAGATCACGAATTGCTGCTTGCGTTGGTTTCGTCTTCTGTTCTCCTCCCACGACTGGAACAAGACTGACGTGAATCAAAGCAAAGTTTTCTTGACCAACTCTGAATTGGAATTGACGTAAAGCTTCTACAAAAGGTGCCGATTCAATATCACCCACAGTTCCACCTAATTCCACAATGCATACATCAGGAGTGGATTGGGTATCATCGACAGGTAAATGCGATACACGTTCGATCCAATCTTGAATTGCTGTTGTCAAATGAGGCACAATTTGCACAGTCTTTCCCAAATAATCACCTCTTCTTTCCTTCTCAATCACTTCCCTGTAAATCTTTCCAGTCGTGATATTATTTTCTCGACCTAGAGTAACGTCCAAATAGCGTTCGTAATTTCCCAAATCGAGATCCACTTCACCTCCATCATCCAAAACGAAAACTTCACCGTGTTCGGTTGGAGCCATTGTACCTGCATCGATGTTCATATATGGATCAATTTTGATGGCTGTTACTTTCAATCCTAACGTCTTGAGCAACAATCCAGTAGAAGAGGCAATGACACCTTTTCCAATACCGGAAATCACACCACCACTAACAACGATGTACTTCATTTTGACTTTGGCAAAGGTGACGACGATGGGGAGAGATGAGGTTGCTTAGAGTGGGTATCGTAGTCAAAAACAAGGAAGAAGGCCATCAATTTCTTGCATAAGACATCCTCATTTTTCTCATAATTTTTTTTCTGACAACAAAAAATCCACTTTTGCCTTCCTAAACGCGTTCAAGGAACTGAAATTTTTGACTGATGTTTCGCTCTTCTTATTTTTATAACCTAAAAGGCCAGCTGAGTTGAAGAACATCTCGTACGCCCAGAAAAGAAACAAAAGCGGCGTACTACGCCTTCTATTTTTTTTTAAACTCGCGACGCGTTTCGACAGGGCGTGACGACTTTTAAACTGCTGCAGATAAAGCAGGTAAAGCTGAGCAACGTTTCAAAACTTTAATCAACCTAGCCATACGCGTAAAGTACACTTTCCAAAGACCAACACCATTTCTAGAAAGTGACGTGTGCAGAAAGACAACAAGAACATTTTGGCATCTGACAGCCATATAAAAATGTCATCCTCTTCAACTTCGAGAAGATCTGGAGTGCATTCAAGTAGAGGTCGACCGATAGAAAGCACAGCAATCACATCAGAACCTGAAACTTCAATGCAAAATGGAATGGAAGAAGATGAAAATGTAGTACAAACAAATGGGATCGATCATGTTGATGCGATTGGAGATATAGATGAAGCCTTGCACGAATTCGATCAAAGATCTTTCCCTCTCAGTCATGCAGCCGCTGATGCAGGAATCAAGGCTACCATTGATATGAATTGGCCTATTATGGATACTTCATTAAAAGATTGGATCAGTTCAATATCCGACATTGCAGAACAAAGGGCTGATGCTATTTCTGATAGAAAAGGTGATGAATCAGATGCAAAATTGATACGATACGATGAAATTTGTCGTCATCTTATAGCACTTCGTGAAGAGACAGAAATACGAAAGGGTAAATTACAAAATCTTCGTGATCGGTTGAGTAAAGGAGAACAAGTAGAAGATGCGCCGGAATTGTATCAAAGAGAAGTAGATCAAGCTATAAATGAGCTAAATGGCAAAACACAAAGACAGCGATACGGCCAACACAAACTATACGAACGTTATCGATCAAAAATTTGGTCGGCTTTAAATGAAGGTCCAATGCCTCCTTTGATAGATATCATTCCGGCAGAGACTGATGAAGTAGAAGAAGAAACGGATGAAATCGCAGTGTATGGTGGTGCTTCAAAAGCAGAATACAAGTGTCCATTAACATTACGCATCATGCAAAATCCGATGAAGAGCAAAGTTTGTCAACATGCATATGAACGAGAAGCGATCTTGGACTTTTTGGGAAATTCATTGAAAGAATGTCCTGCCGGATGTCGAACAAAATTAAGTAAGAAGGATTTATATGAAGATCCTGATTTCACGAGAGAATGCAGAAACTTTTCCAGAAGACAAGAGCGTCGTCTACAGCGTGATCGAACGCAAAATTCAGCGGTACTGTTGGACTGAGACCCGTATGTATATTATGACAATGTAATTAATCACACCGCAAAATGAGAGCTGAATCAATGCTATTGAATGGTAGTATGAATCGATCGGAATTGGACACGACTTGGGATGAAAGAATTGACCTAGAGAAGAAAAGGGAACTGGAGATATATAGTATAAAGAGAAAGTAACAAGCAGGCATCTTCTCATGGAGATGAACGGATTGAATTTCAGCAAAGTCCCCTTCAATCTTCATTGAATCTTGGAAAAATAGGTGCACGAAATTGAGAGAGAATAGTTTGATGAGAAAAAGACAAAAGAACAATTCTTTTTCTCAGACAGGCAGGATCTTGATTCCTGTGTCAAATTTGAACAATGAGACGTGGCGAAATTTGGGTATGTCGCAAGTGTCCGTAACTGGTATGACGAGAGAGAGGACGTTGCTGTTAGCTTGATGATGAAGAAATATTCGGACAAGAGGGTATCTCTGTGTTGAGCTAGGTGAATGTTCAAGAGGAAAAAAAGAAGCGGTTGCATAATTGTCCCGTCTGAATTGGACAAACGTTATCCATCAGATGTTGTTCTCGTTATTTATGCCCAAACCAATAGACGGCTATCCCAACTTCCCGTACATAACGCCATTCCGTCTGTGCTGACGCCCAAGCAACTGACTCGGTTCTCATGGGCTGCTAAAACACCCACACGTTCTCCTTTGAGCGTATCCCAAACATTGCAGTTGTAATCGTCATATCCTGCAAACAATAAACGTCCGGAAGCGCTAAAGGCTACGGATGTGATACCGCATTGTATGTTATCGTGAGTGTATGAGTTCAACTCTCGATCTGCTCGTAAATCGAATAAACGACAAGAAGCATCATCGGATCCTGTTGCAAATGCATCACCGTTAGGGAAGAAAGTGACTGCATTGATATCGCTTTCATGTCCTGAAAACGTTTGGACTGCTTTCCCTGATCGTATATCCCACAATTTAGCCATAGCATCGCATGCTCCAGAAACGAACAAGTTTGGATTGGGACTCAATGAAATGCTCATTACATCTCCTGTATGATCGTTGAATTCTTGTACACGTACGCCTGCCTCGATATCCCACAGCATACAAGTCATATCTCCAGAACTTGTCAGTATTTGACGATCGTTCAAGAATCGACAACAGCTCAAATATCCTGTATGCGCGCTCAATTCGCGGGCCACCTTGACATTTCCTTCTCTTGATTTAAGGTTATAGATACTACAAATATTATCCAAACCACCACATGCGACCAAGTTCCCGGAAGGAGCATATGCGCATGTCATTACCCACGAAGATCGAAGAGGAATAGCATGAACTTTATTGGTGGTATATGCATCCCAAACGATCAATTTTCCATCTTGCGAAGCAGAAACCAAATGCCTTTTGTCGAATGCCCAATGCATTGCATAAATCTTGGCCAAATGCCCTTTTAACGTTCTTCTTGGTTTCATCATAATACGCGGTAGAGGTTCTATTTCTGCAGCCATTGCCCTTAAACTTGTGTCTGCCATCTTATCCCTTCGTGACCGTATCTGCTCCTTCAATCCATCCGCCTCCCTTCGCGCTGCTGCGATCTTTTCCTGTAGTTCAACAGCAGCCATGATAACAGATTCAATGTTGATGTGAGAGATGGATGATACAAATTTGCAAAAATCGATTTGACCAAAGTTTGCAAAGAACGGTACGCTTACGTGACGCCAAAAGATGCAAAAGAGATATCGACGGTGTCGAAATTACCTGTTGATTATTCACACAAGATCGCAGAGAGTGGATCACAATCGTTTGAACAAGGGTGAAAGAGAATTGATAGCTTGCTTTTTCCGTTGCCAAACTTTTGGATGTTGTAGATCAATGTGAAGTTTGTCTGACGTGATTACGCAAAATGATATATTATTGAGCGCCCAGAATGAACATTCAATAGTCAAGTAACTTGTACCCTTTCCTTTTTTTCTCGCGTCGAGGAACCGTCGTCCGAAATTGCAGAAGAAAGAGACGGGCCGATAAGCTTTTGACTATGCAATCGTACACGGCACGCCGCCTAATCAGAGAATTTGTCTTGAAGTGAAGGATTTGAAGATCGAAAATGTTGAGAGGTTTTTACTTCTTTCGAGGAATTGCAGTATATGCAACCAACCAAGAATGATGGATGAAGTGACGTCGTGATTTATTCAGTGTGTACGACGCTCCTATCACAATAATCTCAGGAGCTTCCAAAATATGTGAAAAAAGGATGAGGCGTATAGGAGATTCAACACAAAGAAAAAGAAGCGGTAGAAATAATTTTGTTCGTCTGCAGGCCGCTTCAATGATGGAATTCTCAGCTAAAATGAGATATCAAAAAGAAGTTCCTGTTCGCGCAAAGAAAGACCGACAAAATGATCGAAGGACTTGAATGCAAAAAAAGCGGTACCGTCAATGTTTAGCTTATGCTGGAGGTACGCCGAATAGTGAAGGACCGCTTGCTGATACTAATTTCGTATTGTTTTCCGCACGAGAATTCTTTTTGAGCACTTCTCTCTTGGGAAAGGCTTTCCGAGAAGTGATGATCCGACTGAGCTCAGATCCCCAAAAAAGCTTTTGAATGACGAACAGTTGGTATGATGTTGTGGCTTTTAGGATGATGGAGTTGCCGTTCGGCTTAATCAGCCTATTCGAATGCAGCCCTTTTATCGTTTTGAATATCCGATCAAAAAGAGATACATCAACTCCGCCTTTATTGGAAAAAGGTGACGAAGAAGAAAGGGAGAGATTGATGGTAGTAAACACTGGATAAAGTCCGTTCAAAGAGGAATCCAATTGATCTTCCAGAATAGAACAAAGGGCCTCGTACGTACTATGTATGTACAGTAGTGGGACATTCTACATACGATCAGATCGAAACACGCAAACAATAGACAAAACGCGAATCCCATTTAGGGCAATTCATCAGTCATAATACTTGCACAGTTCTAACCAACTTGCAATTCCCCTTGGGCTGGTACCCGTGCGTAACTTGATCAAATAAAAGGTGAGGTGTTGTTGCATTTCAGGCACTTTGCCTGTCACTCTCCTTTTCTATCAAGTTTAAAACAGCACACAGAGCGAGTTCTTCATGCTCTACGCTACGCTACGCCAACACACGAAGGCGCAGCGTTTGGAAACTTCATTGTCAGGCTACAAACGTAGTTTAAAAAAGAAACAAATTTAACTGTCATCATGCACTACACCCTACACAGCTTGAAGTCCTATTCTTTTTGGCTTGTCTGTCAGCCATAGTCTACGCAAAAAATATTTCTCCTCAGCCCTTTCTGCTTACTGTAGCTCTACAAACAGAATATGTAGCTGCTGGATGGCTGGCTGGCCAGCCGTGTGAAGCGGACAGCCCGGAGCTTAAAGGATGATTTTAAAGATGCGGCGGATGAGGCCTTGTTTGAATTCTCACGCCCAGAACTCATAATCAGTCTATTTAGACAAATCACTTGACAATGACGATACAACTCTAGCTTAAACAAAATACACGGACTCAATTTCGATGGTAAAGGCTATTATTCCTTTATGAATGGGATCTCGAGCCGCTCTTACTATGTCATTGTAAACTACTTTGACGCTGATAATCAAAGCTACCCTCATCTCAAGCAAATCGGTAAGGGCGGATAATGAGCTGATCATTCTATCTCGTCCCAAATAAGCATTTTATTTTGAAATCGTAAGCATATGTATTGCTTTAGTGTTTGATGCCATGATCGTGTGCAGTATGCGAGAAATTTTGTGTATAATGAAACATATGAAGAAAATCATTACGGGGCAAATAAGCGGAGTGAATGAAACTGTACAGACCAATGTCATCATCTCCTTATCGTCCACAATGATTAGAAAAAAGCAGAGGCCCAACATGATCGAAAATGCCTCTCAGACCACTTGACAAACTTCCTTTCCTTCATCTCCCCCTCCTAAATTGTGCAATTTTGAAAGGAAAATCAGGATTATCTTTCATGCATGATATGAATACATGGTACATCCACTACCAAAGATGAAAACAAGGAAAGAAGATGCCGTGGATGAAATTTTGAGTAAAGGTGAAATCGATTATCGGTTGGACTTGGCAACACGTTCCAATTCATCCTTCTTTTTAATAGCGTAAGAGTTGGAAGATCCCTTTGCTGCGTTGACTAATTCATCAGCAAGACATTCAGCAATGGTCTTGACGTTACGGAATGCAGATTCACGAGCACCGGTAGTGATCAAAGCAATAGCTTGGTTGACACGGCGCAAAGGTGAAACATCAACAGCTTGACGACGGACGGTACCTGCACTTCCGATACGGGTGGAGTCTTCACGTGGACCAGTGTTGATGACAGCATCAACCAAAACTTGGATTGGGTTTAGGTCGGTGAGCAAGTGAATGATTTCGAAGGCGTGTTGAACAATGCGGACGGCCATCAATTTTTTACCGTTGTTACGGCCGTGGAACATGAGGCTGTGAGAAGTGAGGAAAGAGATAGTTAGTACATTGCCACATGGGTGATAAGCTTAACTAAAGCGGAAGAGAATGTGTGTGTAATGGAGAAAGATGATATAGTTGTCCAGCTCTGCTTTTCTTGTTTTATTGTCCCCACACTTGAAGAAGAAGGTCCTGTAAAAGTGATTTGTAGTCGTACCTTTGTCGAGATCATACGGGCACCGACATAATCCATCAAAAATGCCGAATAGCTACAGCTCACATATCAACCGTAGATCACGCTGTCGATACTGTCTCTATCCTCACAGCTACCTCTACACATCCTCTTCCACCTCAATCTTCCCTCTAACACTTACCAGTTGACCAAACGTTCAACGATTGGCATTGTGGCCTTCTTGAAAGATTTGTTGGCATAACGGCCAGCGGTGTGTGGAACGTAAACGGCGTTACGCAAAGCGATATAATCGGTCAAAGAGATATCCTTCACTTCCACTTCACTTGCATCCCATTTACCGAACATCTTTACGCTACCTGCAACAGGTGCGGACACATTGGCGATATTGGCTGGTACACCTGGTCTAGACATATTGTTGAATATGTATTATGGTATTAAGTCGGGTGGTGGTGGTCGATCGAATTGGATTGATGATGATTGTGAGTTTTTTTGGAACAGGCTTGCAATGCGTCTGTGTGCTTGAATGTATGTGTTAAGCGTTCAAGAAGACTTTCCACCCTTCTCGCGCGGGTTTCAATAGGTTTGTGTACAGAATACAGATCTTCGCGTAGAAAATGTATTGAAAACGAATACAAATGTGCAGACCTTATACTCAATGAATGCATTGCGGTATGGCCAGGATGCTAAAACGCGCTGAGTCTGCCGCGGCGTGTAACACGTGATAGAAGCGCAACATGTCTTTTCAATTTTACTTGAATGGAGGAACTTAGAGTCACGTTATATCGTGCGGATTTCTTTGCCGTCTTGGCTGTACGCGTAATACGCATGACTACCCTGCAAGTCTAGCATAATGAGTGAGGCATCTCAGTTCTCAGATACACGCAAACAAGCAAAGGTAAGTGAGCTGGGGACTGAAATCGGTTTACAGCGGTCCGAGAAATGGGGACAAAATGAGCAATCACGGTAGCAATGACGAGACTTGGGCGCATCTCGACACGGCCCGAAGGTTGCAAGTATGATATTTGACAATATCTGCAGACAAAGAGTAGGCTCACCGAAATTCCCAAGCTATGATTCAGTTCTTCAGAAATTTCTCTTCTTCATGTGATTCGTCATTTTCCAAGAAAAGATCTTCCGACTAAGTTCGTATTCATGCTCAACTGTGACTTTATCGTAAAATTTATTTGCTTTTCAATCAAATACGTTGTGTATTTGTGTTCGTAAAATTCTCTTCCTAGCAATTGAGAAAATAATGTTTAGCACAAATTTATGCATGGTCGCAGAAAGCCTTCCGACAGGACAAGTAGGCTTTTCATTTGAACGGTGCATGAAAAGGTGACAAAATCCGGTGATCGCATGAAAGCAATCGATTTATTGTGTCGAAGCGAATGTTCTTTTCATTGCGACATCTGATGGAGGCGTTAAACGCGTATTTATTTGAAAAAAGTATCAGACTGAGATTCAATTTGATCCGTCCAGAAGAAAAAAAAAGTGGGGCATATACCCCGTAATCAGTTCAATTTTCCACATTTTCATATATTCTCCGCTGATGGGGAGAAATTCAGTGAGAAAAATAATCTCCCCATTTTTCTTGATGGAGTGTTGATAACTCATGATGATCGACAAAAAGTATAAAACCCATCTATGAATTTCATTTTCGCCAAATGAGACTCCGTCAAATCAAAACTCCCGCTCTTCATCTTCTTTCCTCCTAATCCACTTTTCCCAATATGCTCACTAATATGACTGCATCAACTGCAGCTATTGATCCGCGTATGGCATGGTGCGACGATACATACTTAAACACGCCCACGCTCGTCCCTTCAAACGAAGATAACTCGCATACGAGAGATGTATACGGTCAAGAACAATATCCAAACGAGTTTTACAGCCCTTTTTCTTCTACTATGCAAACTCAATCAACTCCAAAAACATCCGAACAATTGCCTTATCCTATGCCATTCGATTGGACACCGGAAGGTAGGAATTTGAATTCTCCTCCTTCGTGGATGGCAAATCAATCTACACCAACTCGAATGTCAAACAAAAGTCGTCAATCACTCCCTTTATTCTGTGATGATGGAAACGGTCACACTTTTGCATCCAATAGCCCTCACTCAGCGATCGATTTTCAGCCAACCTCAATCTCAATGATTTCTCCTACTAATACTCATCCAAACATCATCGCATATACGCCCCGTCGAGCGAGTGGACCGGCTGCTTTTGCTTCAATGAATGCTCTACAGCCACAAGCACAAATTGTTTCTACAAAAACTCATGAAGGCCATCCAAATGCAATCAAAGCTAATGAGTCATGTCGCATGCCACCGCCACCCGTACCAAAGCACGCACACCGAAAGTCACTTTTGCCTACCAAGACGCAACATAGATTATCCGAAGAATTATACGCAAAACTTGCTGAGCAGCACAGCACTCAACTCCTTCCAATCTTTGACGGACGCAATTGTGATCAAACACAACCCAAAACATTACCACCTCAATATCGTGCTTTGTACAATGCCAGCACTGTTGGTCCGACGCAGTATGCTCGTGAGGTAGTGACTTCAAAAAGTGTCAAACGATCGTCTTTGACACAAAATGTGCTGCTTCAGACCATTTTCAACAAAAAGATTGTTAACAAGATTGCCAGTCACCTCACCGAGACGGACGCTCTGTCATTTGCTCTTTCATCGCCATCAATTTATCATCGTTTGGACGATGAATGGTGGAAAACAACGTTCCCTGTTCGAGACGAGGAACAGAGCAAGAAATCTGCATGGGTGTATTTGTGGCCCCATTCTCACGGATGGTGCTCTTTTTGCACAAGATGGAAGCGTATTGTGATGCATGAGCCAAGTAAAGCACATGTTTGTTTTGAATGTATGCAGTTGCCACACTTCAAAGTCGTCAGTTTTTCCGCAGCACGATCCCGTTTTAAAGTTGGCAATTCAGTCGCAATCCACTTTTTCTCTCAACTGCCTTCTGTGCAAGACGGGAAAGCTCGCTACTTCTGGATTTGTCACTTGCAATGGGTAGAGGCACAATGTCGAATTATGGATGCAGCTCTCGAACTGATCAAGAACAAGCCAATCATGTGTAAATCAAACAAAGAACGAAGTTATGTAAAGCCAAGTGGTGGTACATCAAAGAGAAGTCGAAAAAGAAGTGTTTCCCATTCTGCTTTACCAAAAGAGAAAAAAGCCAAGAAAGTGAATCAAGATGACACTTTTGAAGACCCACAAAGTGGCAAATCCGATGTTTCCAACGAGTCGAAAGACGATATTAATACAACATATTGCGATGATTCTTCCGAACTGACGTCATTTGATGGTCTCGATGATGAAGATGCGGAAGGAGATACGGATGACGAGTACATCCCTGAATCAAAAGCTGAAAGAAAGGCATACAATGTAAAAATAAAGACGAGAGCCAAATCTCCTGCAAAAAACGTAGTCGAACCACGTACTCGTTCTCGCACATTCACAGGCCCTTTTGCTAATCGAGAGTGTAGAAACAGTGCTACGATACGAAATCGTCGGGCAAAGTCATCACCCGCGCCCAGTGATATGCCTCAAAGCAGAGATGGGGAGGATGAAGAGCATGACGAAAGTGTATTCGTTTGCACTTCAAACGAACGTTCAATGTCTATCGTCCGTGAAGTGCGAAGAGAATACATCGTTAAGGAGCTTGAAGCAATTGAGGGGTGCCCAAACACGCAATTTGAAATTCCCGATATGTTCGTTCAAGGTCAATGGGATGTGATGGAAAAGCTTGGAATTCAACACAATGATTGGAATGCCATGGCAACGTGGATAATTCGCAAAAGTACGCTTAAAGAAGGCATTCGTGCAGAAGAGTTGGATTAGATGTGCATACAATAATTAAAAGCTTACATAGTGTACAGATGTATATATATTGAGAGTCAGCACCAGCGAAATGGTGAATTGATCTAGCAAAACTTTAAGGTGCTATTAGACAAATTGGATTGATGAAGGGCAAGAGCTCAGAGTAATCTATATGAAGTCGATGTATGATTTCAGCGTGCAATCAAGGATGAGTGAAACCGTAAGAATTGTTGTTAACCTTTGAGTGAGCGAAGCCTAACAGCAAATTAAAAGTTTTGACATTCGGCCCGTACGTTGAGAGACCCTTAGATGAATATCTTTTGAGCTGTTGCAGCTCTTCTGTAAATCCGCTGAAGTATTTTTGTTTCTCAGCATGCTCATTGTTATTCCTCCTCGTAAGCTCGCTTTTATCGTTTCATAATAAATATGTTTGCTTGTAGTGCTTGATCGGTTGTACTTGAGCACTCTGCACGCTTTCGCAATGCGGGCTCCATGTCATTGAATGTATAGTGCATGGCTTCTTGAAGTTCGCCACATCTGCACAAGCACTCCAACCATGAATCCCAAACATTTTTGTCAGTTAGCTCCAAAGAGCGTTCGCTATGTTGTATCCAAGCAAAGATTTTTTTTGCGTCGTGTTGATGTCGAGAAGGTTGATCAAAGGGATGCATAAATGTTCATTTTATTGAGGCTGCTTCAAAGGAAGCACTGCTCTGGCGCCCAGTGTTGGTTTACCCACTTCTATCCGCTAATTCATTAGCGTCCTTGTTACCTCCCTTTGTCCGACCCGAAAACCAATTTACATACTTTAACGCAAAAATCACCTCATTTCTTGTTCTCTTGTCATAGCATTTATATTGTTACACCTTATCAATTACAGCAAATATATTCTCATATATTCGAGTGGCTGAATAGAAACCATTCATGGAATAAAAGCTTGCTAAATGCATTCATAACGAGGCATTGGATCCAAATGATATAATACAAGAAAAAGTTGAAATATTGTACAATCTCTACATATTTACTCTCAGCTTTGGAGGGTAAAGAGGTGGTTTGGAATGTATGGTGAAACGTTAGGATAATCTTCGTTAATTCGCCGTACTATCTCTGCATGAATTGCAGGTTCTCGCGAGCCATAAGAATCGCGATTTCTTCTAGATCTGGAAAAGGATAATAGCAAATTGAACGTCTTGACATCTGGTTGATTCATAAATAGACCGTCACTAATCGTGTTGAATGATCTTGATATTCTTTTTTGATCTTGTAAAACTTCTGCTCGCTTTCGTAGAGCAGGTTCCATTAGATCGAAAGCATAATGCAGTGCTTCTCGTAGCGCTCCACATCTGCACAAACATTCTAGCCATGAATGCCAAACGTTCTTGTCCATCAATTCATCAACTCGTTCACTATGCTCTAGCCAAGCAAAGATTCTGCGTGCATCAGATAAGCGATTGAGACGGCCACAATTATCGAAAATGACTGATAATGCGATACTGTTGACTCCAACGTCTGAAGTGATCATCCTGTTCCATACCTCCATGGCTGATTGAGGTAAGCCTACACGTCCATATGCTTCAAGCAAAGAGGTAAAAACAGCAACGTTTCCCTTCAAATCTACGCCGTATCGTTCAACCAATGCTTCATGCATACCGACGATGATCTGCTGATGATAAAGAACCCATTCCGGACCGAGGGCTTGGGACGCTTTTTTGGCGTAGTGATCCAAAAATAGGCATTGAAGTTTGAGATATAAATTGGAATTTTCTATTTGCACATACTTGTTATGATCGTCCAAAAGTTCAAAGGTTATTTCTATGGGCAGAGAAGGTGTATTGATTGTATCCTGTATTTCGGCTTTTGTCAGGTTGTAAATTATTCGAAACCAATCTTTTACCACGAATATATCCTTGATATCTCGTTTCAAGCACCAATCACGTACAAGTTGATACTCTTCAAACGCTTCCCAATAATCCTTGTACTGTTTACACTTTAGTTTAATGCAAAGTAGATTTGCACGATGTTTGACGATGGGATATCCTGATCCTCCAATTATATCAGACAGCCGCTCCGCGTAGGAAAGGAGGCCAACACCATAATATCGTGCAAATAATGTATCAAATACGCTTCCTGGTACATCTGAAAAGGTTGAAGAAAGTTTGTGTACGATCTGTAGGATTGTTTCTTCAGATTCTGTCGACAATTGTACGTAAAGCGGATCCAACTTTTCAACACCTTCCAATAACGATGTCGTTTGATCCTTCTTTGCCAGGTCAGAGCATATACCTCTCAGACAACCCTTGACTGCAACCACATCCTGAACAATAGATGCATCAACAAACCTTTCTAGCGAAGGCCACTTTTCAACCTCGATCCTATCTCTTCTCAAAGCTGAATGCACAATTTGTCGCACTTTTTCCTGATGGCCATCGAGCTTGGGCAACTCCAAAGGTGGACTATGACGGAATTTGGACTGTTTGTTTCCTTTACTAGCGACAATTGTGGGACGAGAAATGACCTTCTCCCTTGTAGAGACCGGTGTAGGCTTATTGGAAGACTGTCGGACGGAACCCCATTGCGATTGTGGTTTAAGCGTCCAACGTGCCGCACCGATCGATCTGGTCAACGATCCGGTGATAATTCTTTGAGACATTTTTCTTGATTTTACCGAAGAATCATCGCCAAAAAGTATTTTTTATCATCTGAATAATATGTCTGATGATGAAGAATTGATAAGCATAGCTCGTCATATGTTTATGGCAGAAGGTGAGGTTGAATTCACCAAATGGAATTTCCGATGCAAGAACACATTTTTAGCCTAGTCTTCTTGAGTCTTTAGACCGAGCAAAAAAGTCCACTAAAAACTCAGCGCGTTTGAACACGCGCGCTCAAAAGGATCACAATAAACACGCACACAAAAGTCTGTGCATTTTGTGCAAAAATTAAGAAGTTCCACACGAACGGGCATACTGACGCACAGCCGGGGTAATTTTTTCCTACAACCCAATTTCACACTTGGTCTTAGTGCAAACTTCCAAAGGTGATAATCAACACTGCACAAACATAGACTTATCTAACTCCCTTCTTTCATCACGATACCCAACGCATTTCCATTCATTTGTACTCAACCATGCGTGAACTTGTAACGTAAGTGGGAGGGATGAACGTAAATCATACTTTTATTCATAATGCTGACCTTTTAAACATCTAACACCCTCTGCCCAGTTTCGCTGTCGGTCAAGCCGGTAATCAAATCGCACAATCATTCTGGCAAACTATCTTAGCCGAACACGGTTTGAATAATGACGGTCAATATGTAGGTGACCAACCTGATACACAACTTTCCAAAATTGGTGTATTTTTTGAACCAAGTGGACAAGAAGGAAAGTATGTTCCTCGTTCCGTCAATGTGGATTTAGAACCTGGTACGCTTGACCAAATCAAAAGTGGACCATGCGGTAATTTATTCAGACCAGACAATTTCGTAGCAGGATCAACAGGTGCAGGTAATAACTTTTCAAAAGGTTTCTACACTGAAGGAGCAGAATTGGTCGATAGCATTATGGATGTAGCACGTAAAGAAGCAGAAAAGACGGATATGTTGCAAGGATTCCAACTCCTTCACAGTTTGGGTGGTGGTACTGGTTCTGGATTGGGTACTAACCTTTTGACAAAACTTCGCGAAGAATTTCCCGATCGAATGTTAGCCACTTGGTCCGTTTTACCCTCTCCAAAGGTGTCCGACACAGTTGTTGAACCCTACAATGCAACGCTCTCTTTCCATCAATTAGTCGAAAATGCCGATCTTTCGTTCTGCTTGGATAATGAGGCTTTGTACGATATCTGTCAAAGAACACTACGAACAAAAGAACCAAAGCATACCGATTTGAACAATATCATCAGTTACGCAATGAGCGGATGTTCGACCACACTTCGATTCCCCGGTCAACTTAACTCTGATTTGCGAAAATTGGGTGTGAATATGGTACCTTTCCCTCGTTTGCATTTCTTCACTGCTGGATTCGCTCCTTTGGTTGCTCCGGGTGCTCGTGCTTATCAAAATTTGACAGTATCTGAACTCACTCAACAAGGATTTGATCCTAAGAATTTGATGGCAGCCATCGATCCTAGATTGGGTAAATATCTCACTGTATCTGCCATCTTCCGTGGTAAGATTTCAAGCAGAGATGTGGAACAAGAGATGCAGAACGTACAAACCAAGCATTCGTCCAGCTTTGTGCAATGGGTGCCCAATTGTATCTCAACAAGTTTGTGTGACGTTCCACCGCCAGGATTACGTATGTCTGCCACATTTATTGCAAACACTACAAGCATCAAAGATCTTTTCAGAAGAACACACGATCAATACACCCTCATGTTCCGTCGCAAGGCTTTCTTGCATTGGTACTTGGAAGAAGGAATGTCTGAGATGGAATTCACTGAAGCAGAGAGCAATTTGTTGGATTTGATGGCAGAATACGAACAATACGAACAAGCTGGTGTGGAGGAAGATGAAGAATATCTTGTGGAAGAGGAATACATTGAAGAACAACCATCCATTCTACAAGCACAACAACCCGTTCAAGAATCTTATTATGAAGAAGATATCCCACAAGAATCGCAAGGAGGATATGAAGGCGAATCCATGTTGGCAGAATGACAATAAATTCAAGGATGAACAAAAAATAATAAAAGTGGATGGCAAATTTCATGTCTTTGATCTGGAATGCTCTTAATTCCTTTTCTTTCTTTTTTGCCAACTTCAATTTATGTATTTATGCAAAAGTGCTCACATTAAAGAGGCAATGACTATGTGTACGTATTTATTTTAATCTTTAGTATTCATTTCGGCTTTGTGCATTGTGAGCATGCAAAGCGCCTTTTTTTCCTTCCTGTCCACTCCTTCTAGCGTCAATTGAGATGCACTAAAATTGTGTCTTATTTAAAGTACATAGGTACATGAAACCAATACATCCTCAGCAGAAAACGTCAATCAATAGGCCAATCTCCATTATGATCTCAAATCAAGACTTTGATCGGCATGAACTTAAAAATGTCATCTGTTATTCGACTTCCATCAGATGAAGCAGAATTAATAAGTCCAATCACCATCTTATCGTGGCACCGTTGGAACGATCGGCTAGTAATTGGTATACGCGCATAAGAACAGACCAGAACAAATGCATTGTATGTATGTAGAAGCAGCATGATTCATGGAAGATAGTTGGACCTTTCCTTCTTGAGAATAAACGAACGATAAAATCAGGCACGTAAACAGAGCATTAGTTGCGCTTTTGCTATAGAGAAAGCCTTTGCGCGCACGCACACATGTCAAAAAAAAAATTAGAGAATCGTGCAATGAGGCAAGAAGGCAATAAGGCATAATAACTGGTACGAAAACGCTCGTGTGTAATCACGTACTGCTGTCTCGTTCTTGAGCATCTTACCAGTGTACTTTTTTCGTATTGACAGAAATATTGCCCGCTCGCGTACCAGCAACCTACACATCATTTCTACAATCGAGTGCGTGCGGGCAGAGAATATTATTTGACTATAAAAGCGAAAAACACGGATATGTACGTGATGCATACACGTTAATATTAGTTCTACGTAAATTGCATACGCAATTAAACCTATCGCCGATGAACATCAAGAAGGAAAAGCATCCTTTTTTCATCACTCTCTTCTTCTTCACTTACATCATTCAGTCAACTGAATCGTTGAATGATCTGATACTACGACTCAATATCAAGGTGAACATTCTTTCTCTTGAACGCCAACCCGTCTTGAAGGGTTAAATTAACGACATCCAAACATAATCGGCACCGTATTCATTCCGGGCCGACACTGATGAACTGAAGTGGTTGTACAAATTGTTCATATAAATAACGACAAGAAAGACAGAGGTATCTCTTCCTCTGATTTACGCGGAAGATCAATCACAGCCGCCCTTTCCTTCAAGATAAATACAAAAATATTGCGTGCATGCAGTAAATGCGGTCTTTGTGAAGAAGATTAAGAAAGATAACTTCGGATCCACTCTTCTTTTGCTTATAAATTGGAAAGATTAACTAAGGTGAGTAAATCGAAGTAGAATCCTCGAAGATCGGATTTGGGTGAATATGAAGATAGGAAAGTGTAATCTTAAATGCGGCGCTACCAGACAAATAAAAAAGGAGACAAGGGGAGGGACTGGGCGCAATTTGGCAAAGTGCCAGGTGCACGCTCGTAACCTTTTTTTCTTTCTAAATGGTAATGCTGAGATAGAATGTTGCGCTTTGTCTGGTAAATGCGTCTCATCCAATGGGCCGTAATGGGGAGGTATTCCTGTTTGAATCCCAACACCATCTAATCAAAGTTTCGCCAAGATGGAATTCATCAATGAAAAGATGATGAAAAGAAGGCTCAACAGTCCCGTCTCTTCAGAAAGTGATAGTCAAATTCAATCGCTAACATTCTATTCCGATTCTTTATCAGATCGCGGCGGACATCATACAACTCTTTCACGTGAATCATTTTCCAATATAAAAAAGATGGCCATCTTTGGAAAAAAAAAGGATAAAAATGCGCCAGGCGGCCAAGATGGTTCTCCAACATTGGACAATCAACAACCACAAGCTGGAAGTCAAATGCGTACAGGTCCAATGTCGCCTCAATCCAATCCGGGACATGGATCAAAAGGCTCCATATCGGGTGGTATGGGTCAACCAAGCGGTATGTACGGCTCTGTTGGTCCGAATTCTTCCAACTTGAATGGTACAAGCAATATTCCAGGACCTGGTCCGAGCATACTTCGAGGACAGAATCAACAACATGGTCCTCCAGGAATCAATAATGGCCCTCCCGGAGCAGCAGGCGGATTCAAATTCGGTGGTCCTCCTCGTCAAGATCTCGGTAGCAGCGGCATTCCTGCTCCTGGTTCTAGCCAAATGCGTGGTCCAGCTTCTGGCGAAGGTCAAGCGACCAACAGTCCACCGTACAACAACATGGCAGCTGGACAATCGAGTAATATAGGGTCACCAGGTGTCAGTGGTGGAAATGTGAATGGCGTATCAGGTTTGCCTCCTTCATCAACTGGTGCACCTCCATTGCAAGGCGGTCCTGTTGGTCCAGGTGGTGAAAGGCCAAGGACTCAACAAGTTGTCTATCCTTGGAGTCAAAGAGGATTGTCTATGAACCCTCCGCGATTCTTGGATGAAGCACGTCAAGCAGCAGCGGTGGGCGCCGTTAGTCCTTCACCTTTTCCACGTTATGGTCATGCTGCTAATTCAGCTGCAAGTTCTACTGGTGAAATTTATCTTTTTGGTGGATTGGTAAGAGAGAGTGTAAAGAATGACTTGTACGTTGTTTATGTCGACAAGGTCACTCAGCCTGCAGCTCCATTACCTCCAGGATCACCACCAGGTTCTCTCAACCCAGCAGGAGGTGTCAATGCAACATTGGTACAGACAACCGGAGAGATTCCTCCTCCTCGTGTAGGTCATGCGACTGTTTTGGTTGCAAATGTGTTAATCTTGTGGGGTGGTGATACAAAGGTACGAGCAGACGATAAACAAGATGAAGGATTGTACTTGCTAAATTTGAGCACACGGGAATGGACAAGGGTTCGACCTGCAAATGAAGGGCCAAATGCCGGTCCTGTAGGACGATATGGACACACTGTTTCCATCGTTGGTTCGAGGTTCTACGTCTTTGGAGGTCAGGTTGATGGTACATTTATGAACGATATTTGGTCTTTCGATTTGAACAGCTTAAAAACAACACCTACTTGGGAATTACTCAAGCCTACGTCAGAATTACCACCAAAACGAACAGGACATGCTAGTGTGACATACAAGGACAAGATTTTCATCTTTGGAGGTACAGATGGTCAATATCACTACAATGACACATGGTGTTATGATGTTGCAACCAATGCATGGAGAGAATTGAGCTGTATCGGCTACATTCCTGTCCCCAGAGAAGGTCATGCCGCATGCTTGGTGGATGACATTATGTATATCTTTGGCGGTCGAGGTGTGGATGGAAAGGATCTAGGTGATTTGGCCAGTTTCCGTATTTCGAATCAGAGATGGTACATGTTTGCCAACATGGGTCCATCTCCTAGCGGAAGGAGTGGACATGCACTTACCGCATTCCAAAATAAAGTTGTCGTATTGGGCGGTGAATCGTTCACAGGCGGAAAACCAGATGATCCTGCAATCGTATATGTTCTTGATACTGCAAAAATTAAATATCCACCAGAACAAGGATCGAAAACTGCAACAGGAAGTCAACAACAACGTAAAGCTGGTCCACTCGATGCAGGATCCAGATCCATGTCGCCAGCAGACCGAGCAATGTCTCCTACGCAACGCGGAGGAGCACCAATTTCTCTTGCTGCGATTGCACAACAACCCGAGGCTACAACTCAATCCGCTATCCAAGCACCTCCTCCTGGTGGTCCAAGTTTGCCTCCCCCACAACCAAATGGTCAAGTACCTCTTACACAATCTGAAATTCAACCTGGTCAAAAGAACATCAGAGGGAACGAAGCGCAAGGTGCCATGGCCGGTATAGGTTCAGCACCTGCTCTGTCCATGTCACCTACTCAGCGCAATGCAACTCAATCGCCAACTGCCAATGTACCGCCAAACGTCAATCCAATTTCTCCACCCCAACAGGTGAGACAAGGCAGCTTACCGCCTGGAAATCAACAACCAATGACCTATAATGGACCACGCAGTCAAAGATCGATTGAAAATATGCGCAATGGGACAGGTGCGGCTTCGCCCATTCAACGTGGCTTGCCAAATGGGATCAATAGTACCGATCGTACCATGTCACCCGCACCTGCTGATGGCTTCCATTATGCAAGTATGCCAAATGGAAGAGCACCACAGCAGGCTATGGGTGGAGGTGCTCCAGGAGAGATTGAAAGTTTGCGTAAACGTGAGGCATGGATGAAAGCTGCTTTGGCATTAGCCGCTAAGAAAGGCTTTGTCGCACCGGAAGATCTCGATCAAGTGGAAGCAAATGGCGCTGCTGGAATCGGCGCAAGAAGTCCTGATTTCAATTTGCAAGATATCGATACTGGAGCACCTGGAAGTGAAAAGGATAAGATCGTTCGTGCCCTTATCAGTTTGAAAGCTCAGCTAGCTCAAGCGAAATCCACAATTGCTCAACAAGCACAGAATGAGGCTGATCGTATTGGCGAATCTGATCGCGCACGATTAGCAGCTTTGTCAGAAGCAGCATTTTATCGTGCTAAATTGGACGCTTTGGAAAGCGGAAATACATCTGAAGCTGAACGCTTACAACGTGAAAGAACAAATGATATCGAAAGACAATTGTCAGACACTTTACGCGAGACTGGTGAATTTGAAAGGCAATTGACCAGACTACGTGAAGAATTGAAATTGGAACAACAATTACGCAGTTCAGCAGAAGATAGATTAAGTGAAGCAACCAAACGTGCAATGTCAGCCGAAGCAGCACAATTGAAGGTGTATGACGAATTGGCAAATATACAGAAAAAGAGTCATACACAAGAATCGCAATTGCGTGACCATCGTGAAAAAGTTGTCAGTCTCAGTGCTCTGGTAGCCAAACATCAAACGGATCATGAAGAAGCACGATCTCAATTAGACGAACATCGATCGACATCCGAAAATCAATCACTTGCTTTGCGTGATCTACAGACAAGCTTAGCAGCAGCTACAGCCAGAGCTGCTGAACATGAACGAATGCATCAACAACACCGCGATTTGGCCTCACAGCATGAAAACACAATTGCACGTTTGCGTAGCGAATTGACTGCCAAATCTTCCGAAGCTGAAGGTCATCAATCGCGTGCTGTTGAATTGGAATCACTTGTTTCACATCATCGTACCGAAGCAGAGTCTCATAGACAGGCCGTCACAGGTGGATTAGCACAACTTCTTGCATTCCAGAAACAGCAAGGCACTCGATCCGCTGAGCAGAGTATACCTCCTCATATTAACGACCGTTTACGATCTTTGCAGGACGAATGTGATTCAATGCGTCAAATTCATGCTGAAAGCAAGCAAGCCGCCGATCAAGCCCATGCTTCTCTTGATGAGATGAGGGAACGAAACTTCAGTTTGGAAAAGCAACAATCTGGATTACGTAGTGAATTGAGCGCAATGAGAAGTCAATTGACAATCGCATTGCAAGAAGTGGCAAGATTGAAAGATATTTCAAGCTCTCGTGATCTTGAGATTCGTGATTCTAAACGTCATGCAGAGGCAACGCAAGTTAAACATGCACTTTTACGTCAATTCATGGCTGATCGTGGTGTATCTGTTCCAGGAGATGAAGAACTCAATTCAAAGGTTGGTGGCGGAGTGGCTGATAAACGGATACGTGAATTGGAAGAAGAAGTTGATTCACAAAGTCGTGAATTGGCAGAAACTGAACATCGTCTTCGCGATGCTTCAAGTCGTGTGGAAGAGTTGACGAGAGAATTGGAACATGCTTCTACGCGAGCTGCTAGAGTGAGCGCAAATGCACCTCAAGTTGAAGAAGCTCAGAGAAGAGCTACACTTGCTGAACGTGAATTAGAAGAAGCTCATACAACGTACCGCGAACGTGCTGCACAATTAGAGCATGATTATCAAACTGCCGTTCAATTCGTCAAAGGTAGCGAAAAGATGCTAAGAAGAATGAAGGACGAATTGACAAAGTACAAGAGCGAGAATGGTTCACTTCAAAATGAATTGATGAACGCACGTGCAGGCATGTATTCTCCTGATAATGAAGCTGCCAAAGATGTTGAAGCATTGCGAATCAGATTAGCAGAATTAACGCAAAAGCATGATGAAACTACGATTGAAAATCGTGAATTGGAACGAAAGATGGCCGCTTTGATCGCTGAACATAAAGATTTCCGTGATAAGAATAGAGAAATTTTGGAAGCTGGACCTGGAGGAGCAACATCAACACATACAGCAAAAGTGCAAGAATTGGAAACACAAATTGCATCCTTGGAAGCAAGCTTGACTGACGTTAGACGTGAATTGCAAGAGAGTCTTTCTCTAAACACACATTTGAGCAGCGAATTAAGTTCGGCTAGCAAAGGTGCACAAGCTGGTGCTGGAGGAGCAAATGGTGCTGCAAATTCCAATGCAATGGCAAGGAACTTGAACGCAGCTCAGATACAAAACGAGCAATTGCGAAGCGAGCGTGATTCTTTAGCGCAAAGATTACAAGAGACAGAAGATAAATTACAACTTTTGCTTTCCAATGATAGCGAAGTAGGAGGAGAAGCTGCAACACGGGATAGTCATGCATTTAGCATTTCTTCAGAGTTGGATAAATGGGAACGTGATCGTGCAGGCGTTCCAGATACTCTTCCGCCCGGTGTTTCACCTGCTGCTTTGGCTGCTTCTTCATCTTCTCATGCTGTTCCAGATCAAATTGCATGAGAATAGATACATTTCGCTTCTACCAAGAATTCAATATTCTTGTGAATGCCAATTTGGTAAAAATCTTTTAAATTTCATACAACTTCCCCCATCCTATCACTAGTACCGAATGGTCTTCTACTCCTTTTATTATTGTTTTCTCTCTTCCTCTTTGTAATGCAAATTCGAGCGCCCAAGATTGCTACTTTTATGATAATGCTCGACCGTTTTTTTCAATGAATATATGATGCCTTGTTATACCAGTATATCCTGCTTGACACATTTGTTTTGTGTAATGGACTTCCCGAACTACTCCCCCACCCGTGCTGAAATTCAAAAGAATATTCGCGCGTCTTATTTTTTTTAGCTCTTGTAAGTTGTTCTTTTGCCTTCCAATATCCGAAGTAAAGGCACCTGACCTGTGAAAAGTACAAACAAAATGCACGGTGCAAAAAGATGATCTAAAGAAAGAGGACTTTAGGCGTGCAGTTGTGTTCAATTCTTCTTAATTTCGTCAATTACACACTACCACCTCTGCCTATCAACACAAACAGCAAAGATGGCAATGGCAGGTAGCCGCTTAGGCGGAATGATGAAACCACAGGTGATCGTTCTGAGAGAAGGAACGGATTCATCACAAGGAACACCACAATTATTATCAAATATAACTGCTTGTCAATCAATCGTTTCATGTGTTGCTTCAACTTTGGGACCACGTGGAATGGATAAACTGATCGTGAACGATAAAGGTCAAGCTACGATTTCCAATGATGGTGCAACGATTCTTAAACTTTTGGAAATCGTTCATCCAGCAGCAAAGATGTTAGTCGACATTGCTCGTGCTCAAGACGCAGAAGTTGGAGATGGAACAACAAGTGTAGTTTTGTTGGCAGGTGAATTTTTAAAAGAGAGTAGAACGTTTATCGAAGATGGCGTCAGTCCTCATTTAATCATTAAAGGATACAGAAAAGCCGCTGAACTTGCAATCGAAAAAGTGAACGAGATCGCCGTTACGATTGAAAAGAATGACGAAAAAGCTTTTAGGGATTTGCTTTTAAAATGCGCAGGTACTTCGATGAATTCCAAATTGATCGTCAGTCAAAGGGGTTTTTTCACAAATATGGTCGTCGATGCTGTTTCTACTTTGGACCAGAATGATTTAGACGAGAGCTTGATCGGAATCAAAAAGGTTCCAGGTGGAGCAATGCAAGATTCATTGTTGATCAAGGGTGTTGCATTCAAGAAGACATTCAGCTATGCAGGTTTCGAACAACAACCCAAATCATTCAAGAATCCAAAGGTTTTATGCTTAAACGTCGAATTGGAACTTAAGGCTGAAAAAGATAACGCAGAAGTACGAATTAATGAGGTAAGCGAATACCAAGCAATCGTTGATGCTGAATGGCAAATCATTTATGCCAAATTGGAAGCAATCGTTAAAACGGGCGCAAAGGTTGTATTGAGTAAATTACCTATCGGTGATTTAGCAACACAATACTTTGCCGATAGAGATATCTTTTGTGCCGGTCGTGTTGCTCCAGATGATTTGCGTCGTGTAGTGGAAGCTGTTGGAGGAAGTGTTCAAAGTACATGTTCAGAGATCAAGGATGATCATTTAGGATTATGCGAAACATTCGAAGAGCGTCAAATTGGTGGAGAACGATTTAACATTTTCGAAGGATGTCCAAAAGCCAAGACTGTCACTCTCGTTTTACGAGGTGGAGCACAACAATTCATTGCTGAAGTTGAACGTTCGTTGCACGATGCTATCATGGTCGTCAAGCGTGCAATCAAGAACAATCACGTCGTAGCAGGAGGTGGTGCAACAGAGATGGAAGTTTCTAGACATTTACGTGAACACGCAAAAACTATTCACGGAAAACAACAATTAATCATTGCCGCATTCGCAAAAGCATTGGAAGTTATACCACGTCAATTATCCGATAATGCAGGCTTTGAAGCAACAGATTTATTAAACAAATTACGAATGAGACATGCTCAAGGTCATCAATGGGACGGAGTTGATGTGGAAAATGAAGGAGTGACGGATTGCATGGCTTCGTTTGTTTGGGAACCTGCTCTGGTCAAAATTAATGCTTTGAGTAGTGCGACAGAGGCTGCATGTGTGATTTTGTCTGTTGATGAAACCATTCGCGCTAGAGCCTCCGATCAAGGTGGCCCTGGACCAGCTCTACCACAAGGAGCTGCTCAACGTGCCGTTAGACAAAGAGGAGGTCGTGGAGGTATGCCAAGAAGATGAATCTAGGCGACTTTTTCGCTTTAAAAAAAGTAACCATATTGTACGATCAAAATACTAGAATGCATGGTTGTAATGCAATGATTGATTGAGGTATTCTACATATGTATGTGTAAATAAGTACAAAAGAAACATATTTTGAGATGATGAACTTACTTGCTTGGTTTGTCTTGCTCGGCCTCTTGCATACTGACATCTGCCTGATCATCTCCCTCCTTCGATAAAGTCGATTCAGTCTCTTTGTTGCCATTGGTTGGGGGTTTAGTAACAATAACCTTTTGCGATTCTTTAACCTCATCAGGAGGAGGTGCAGTTGGCGGAATATCAGGCACAACCAATCTTCCCACTTTCCATTTCGCACCACAAGCGTTGCACAAAGTACTCTTGCCTGCTGGACCACGTCTCCACATCGGTGTTGAATTTGTTCCGCATGCTTGACAAAGTTTCAAACTTCCATCAGGATTATATTTGGCAACGTGTCTTTTCCTTTTAGGTTTGCTTGGTTGATCACCAAAGATTCCTGTACCGGTTGAGAACATTGACTCATCTTCTCCTCCATCAAGACCCATCGTTGTATCTTCCCCTTCATCTTCGTCTGCTTTTATTCGTGCTCTTTTAACAACAGTATTTCCAGCTTGGATATTGCGTAAGACTTCAAATTGTTGTTCAGCATCTTCTCCATCTGCTCCCGTACCGCGCTTGATACGTACGATCGGTCGTGAGGCCAAAATTTGAATGCGTGGTGCGAACTTATCAGACAAATGATCGGGCAAATCTTTAGGGATCTCCTCCGGTCGAACACGTACTTTAGGAATCCGTTCATCATCTCGTGAACTTGATGGAAGGGCATGAATTTTGGCTATCACGGAGGCCAAAACGTCTTCTGATAATCTTTTCGATGTGGGATTTCCGTTGTCAGCGGAGTTCTGGGTGGTACTATTCTCTTCCTCCGTGATTTCAACGCCATTCCTAATCGTTTTGGACCCTGTCAACCTTCCAAATATTTGCCAGATAGCGTCAGACAATGGGTCTTTGCTTGTACCACTTATGCTCCAAGTCACCAGCCTTGTCTCAGCGCCTTTAGGTGCTGCTTTCCGAAGCTGCTCATCAGTGGGTGGATTGGTGGGCGAAACGCTGTCTTTCTCCTCCTCATCCTTCTTTTCTTCGTTGTCAGGCGCTTTAGACTTTTTGCCCACAGACTTTGCTCCCTTCACCTTTGTCGAATTTACATTCACGTCATCGTCTGAAGCACGTAAAGCGGCTGAACTTCCAATGCCGGGAAGAAGCATTGATACTTTAATACTTCGAATATCGCCATCTTGACGAAGTTCTACAACAGCATCTCTCCAAAGAGGAAGAATGAATCGGGCAGAAGGATTCTCACGAAATTCAACTACTACGATTGGAGGATATGGTGGAGGCTGATTTACGTCTGGAGGTGGAAGAAAACGTGGCACAGAGGCATCGAAGCTCTCTTCCTCACCTGATTTGAGAGCTTCTTCTTCTCCGACATTGGCACTACTCTCACCAACCTTTTCCGCTTCTGCTAAAGCGGCAGCCTTTTTAGCAGCTCGTCTCGCTTTTGCATCAGCTGCTCGAGCTGCTTTCTTGGCGGCTATTTTTGCTTGCTTTTCTTCTTCTTTCTTTCGTTCTTCCGCTTGTGCGCTTTCGATCTTTTCCAATCCTGCACTTACTTTAGCGATAAATGCTGCAAGCTCTCTCAATTGATCGGGAGATGCTTTATTATTCGCTGCAACGTATAACAAATTTTGTAATGCTGGATCTTGTTGGGCTGCTGCACTGACCGCTTTGACAACTTTTTCATTGATTGGTGCTGCTCCCGGTGCTGGTGTCATTGGCGGGCGTGGAGGAGTGTCAATCGGTGCCGTCATAGGCTGTGCTACAGCAGAAGAGGAAGCAGAAGCAGCAGAAGGAGGCGCAGATACTTGATTAGCGGGCTTTGTGAGTGGAGTGGATTGCATGGGCACTGCAGAAGTAGAAGGTGTATTTGCCAAAGGCGTAGAGGAATTTGTTGTCGGTGGCTTTATAGGTGTGGAATCTCCCGCAGGAGTCTGAACTGTTGCTGCCGAAGCAGGCGAGTTGCTAGTTGTAATTCCACCTTCTATTGCAGCCTTTGGCGTCTTTGATTTTCTGGGCTTCTTTACCTTGGCAGGAGTTGCTATATCGGACGTTTGCCCTTTCATCAAAGATAATCCTTGAGCATCTTGAGCACCTCCTTCAACTCTTGCCTCGCTAAATCGAGTACGGGGAAACACAAATGGCCCTACCCGAATGTCTGCTTTGCCCATATTTAATAATGTTGGTGGAACGACGGAAGGATCCAATCCACCAGGGTAAGGATACTCCTTTGGAGGTGGATGGTATCGAGTCGATGTCCTATGCCGAGTGGAAAGGTATGGTAGCATACTGGTGAGGTGTGTCAACCTTGACTGTCGAAGAGATTGCAACAATATCATACTCTCATCAAGGCCCAGTAAATCTTCCTCCTCCTGCTCTGATTCAGACACCTCTTCTACATCTTTTTGTCGATTCGAAACACTTCTTCTACTGCGTTGTTCTTTCTTCTTTTGTTGTTTCTGTAATGCTGCTTGTTTCTTTCTCTCTAAAACTTTTTCCGGCCTTTCGATCGAAGGTAAAAAGAAACTTGTGACTGATTCAGGTAACGCTTTTCGATTTGATGCTGCCTGCAGCTCTGCGTTTGCCGATGTTGTGGCGCCGATAGTGCCCGTCAAGGGCATAGGCGCCATATTGGCGACAAAATAAAAAAATCGTTTGAGAATATGGAAAAGTATCAAGTGATGGTGTAAACCAAAAAGTGTGATTGTACGCGTGCTACATTTGTTGCTTTACTGTCTGTACAACAAATTCTTTTTTTTTCTCCACTCACACGCCCCCGCACCAATAAATGCCGGATACCGAATAAGAGAACCTTCCTTCTTCGCTAACATCATCTGCATAATATGACGAAGGATCAAGATAGGCGGTCATGGAACTTTCCATTTCACATGGATATACAGACTAGATGGCTAGATAACGATCAATATGGCCATCTGAATAATTCGACTTATTATCTAATCACTGATACGATCACTAATACCTATTTGATCGATCATTGCGGAATACAGCCTTATCAACATCCGACTGATAAATCACAATTGGCGGAAGAAAGCCCAGCCGAGAAGACAGATCCCTCTGAAGAGAAGAAAAGGCCGACATCTGATTCAGTAATCGGATTAGTGATCTCTAGTTCAGGCGATTTCTATGCACCTACTTCATTTCCCAACCTTTTACGAGTCGGTTTGAGAGTAGTGCATTTAGGCAACAGTAGCGTCACATACGAAGTTGGAATTTTCGAAGTTCCTGTGACTGATCCAGCTAGATGTTCTTCTTCATTATCATCACATGCAGACAAGTACACATTACCAAAGGATGCATTGGCAGCTGTTGTTACTCGAAAGACACACGTTTTTGTGGATAGACAAAGCAGGAAACCTGTCAAACCTATGCCCTTACAGCTACAGCATGGTCTCTCGAAACTCAATGTGGATCCTGCTGTGGTAGCGAAGGAAGGGAGAAGTTCTGCGAAGCTGTAATATACGCAATTAAGATGTGTAAATGCTCTTCTGGTATAGCCACTTCTGCATTTTCTCAAAAATGAGAGTCGAGGAGCAGTATACAATTGTCAGAGTTCCTTTAAAGGCACAATCACATCGCATGCATGAGTTGTATAGGGATAACATGGTATCGTATTGAAGAAGCGAGCCAACGACTAGTATGATAAGAGAAAAATGAATGTGTTCTTATACAGTACAGCGAGGCTACAAGCTTTAAACAAAATGTTAATGGTATGTGGTATTCTGTATGGTATTCAGAGTCCAAGCAACTTGCCCAACAAGCCCGTGTTTTGATTATCAATGGTAACGTTTGCACCTGGGTAGTTTTGGTAAACGGCAGTGATGTTGGTGTTGTATTTTGTGCAAGGATTGTCACCTGCGGTGGCCAAGTTCTTGAAAGGGATGTCGAAGTTTTTACCCAAGAAATCTAATGCCTTTCCGGTTGCCTTGTAAAGAAGGTTCACTTGAGAAGGAACAAATTCTTCAATACCGGCTTGGTACAAGAAACAAGCCAATGCTTGAGGATCATTTAGAACATCACGGGTATGAATGACTCCTCCTGTAATATCGCCAAGATCGACACCGGCAAAGCTGTTGACCTTTCCTGTATTACCACCCAAAGAGATCAAGTGAGGGTCAATGGAAGCAGCTTGTAATAAATTCAAAACGATATCATCCAATCCGAATGTAGCAGCCAAAGGACGACGAACCCAAGTAGGCAAAAGCTTTTCGGTACCTGGAGTGTAGGTAAAGTTCCCATTATCATCTTTTTCGACACCAAAGAATGCCAACAAATTTGGTTCATCGAGATAGATACGATTATATCCATTTTCATCGACGGTATTGTTAGCAGCAAATTCGGCGACGAAACGTTCAGCAGCAGTTGTGACAACCAAACCTCCGAACCAAGATTGGAAAAAGTAAGGATTAGTTGCAACGGATTCATGCCAACGGTTAGATTTATGTTGAAGCATCAATTCGGCGTTGTATACATCTTTTCCAGGTGTGGCATCATAATTACCCAATTTCAACAAGTCTTGGAAGAAAGGCATGTGTAAGTTGTAGTTATCATAATTGGAACCAGGAGCATAATAATCTTGACGAACGATGGATGCATCACCTTCGTAAACGTTGTGTGAGTTGATACCACGTGGTGTACCGAAGAGTAAATCGGACAAAGCGCCTAAACCTTTTGATGGAGGAGGAGGGCCACCGATAGACCATGAAAGATCGAGGAGGTTACCGTTAAATACGACTGCGTATGCGTTTAAAGCGATTGCCAAATCATATTCGACACCAAATACTTTATTGATCCCATCAACACCTTGGAAGAAGTTTGTCACACCATTACGGTTAAAGTAACCATGATTGGCCAAGATGTTCAAACCTGGGCAAGGACCGCGAATGTCACCTGGACCAGGAGCGATATACTTGTGCTTATCGGATGTAAGGTCTACACGTTGTTCGTTGATGTTATATTTAAATCCATCAGGATCAATTAGAGCATGTAAACGACGATGACCAAAACCACCTCCAGGTGTTTGTAAAGGATTGGTTGCATTATCAGCAGCAGCACGTTTGAGAACGTTTGTGAATGCATCATTTCCTGCTTTCAATTCAGCAGCTTTTTTAAGAAATTCAGCGTACTTTGGGGAGTTGGCATCTTTTAATGCTGGAAATGCGCTCGCAGTACCTAAGATACAGCTCACGGCCACGGCAAGGAAAGTGAAAGCTTTCATGGTGACAGCTTAAGGGGAAATGAGAATAGAAGAAAAGGGAGTTGAGAAGAATCGAATGGAGGGAAAAATATACAGAGTGAGAGGAATAGGATTCGTCATTTATCCTTTTATAGTAATGGCTTTAACTGGGTTAACCTCATTGGTCAATTTTATTAAAACACAATAAACAATAGATTTAATAAAGAAAGAAATACCTGAATACGAACTGGTCGCAATCACATAAGCTGCTGTCGTCATTTTGTCAAAAGTCTGATTGGTTTAATGATATACCCTAATGCCAAAAGCGATTGACAAAAGGATGTACCTTTATTGGATTTTAGCGTGCACGCTTTAACTTCTTTTTACGCTAGAAGATCTGGAAAGATTGATTAACTTTCATTGTTTATGGTTTGACATACATAAACGGAGCCCCATCATTTCAACGAAAAGTTGCTTAATATTTACACATTTTATGTGCATTTCTGATTACGGTAGAAGCAAGTCAGGACAATGAAAACAGCTTCGATGTCGCCATCGAACTTTTAAGTAATTTCACAAGCGCGTTTGGATTTAGCGTACTTTTATTGTATTTTCTTCTTCTTAGATTAGCGTCGGGGATAAAATAATTAAGAATCATAGACTAGATATGCATGCAAGTTGAAAATCATTTAGAGAAAAGATACGCGTCTGACTGAATAAACATAATTAAGCTTACTATTTCGCTTCTCGGCTATATGCTAAAACGATTGCGTGATGATCAAATGAAAATTCTCATGAAACGATTGAGGAACAAAATGGAGAAGAACAATAGGAATTATGGGGGAATAAGACGGGGTTAAAAGGAATAGGAGGGGGGAACAATTGGGTATGGATTATATCAAAGATCAGAACTGGGTTTCCTGAATCACTTGACTAAGAGTGTATTGATTTTATCATCGATCTTGCTCGGCTTTACGTTTGGTGCATAACGTTCGACAACTTTACCGTTTTTGTCTATCAAAAATTCTGAGTGAAGAAAAAAAAAAGGGTTAAAGTTATTTTAAAAAGAAATATATCAACTTAAACGCACTGGTAAAATTCCCTGAAGAAAAGACAAGAAGTGAAAATGTCAATATGATGAAAGAACACTATTTTTGGCACTACTCACACTTGATTCCTTGAAAGCCCAAAAAGCCGGGCTTTTCCTTTTTGAGATATTGAAATACTTCGTCTGATAAAAGACAGGAAAGAAAGTTTTGCTTAGTACAAATTGTAGAGGCAGATGCGGCAAATGAAAAAAAAAGCTGTAAACGCACTGGTATTTTCCCCATTGACATCACTCTTACTAAAGATATCCTAAAGGAATAAGAAAAGAGTATTTAGACTGTGTTAGCGTCTTTCACAGTATTATCGTCCGTGAAAAATTTGCTGTTTACATACAAAAGTTACACCGTAATTCTTTTGACAGAATGTCGCAATGGCATCATCGTCAGCAGCGGCCTCTTTAGGAAATTGACCACTTGGGACTGGAGGGGGGATAGAGGGTAGTAAATAAGATTCTGTCGTACTTTCTCGATTTCATTCACTCACAACCAAGAATAACTAGACCCTTTTCGTGATACTTTTCATGTAATTCTTGTAATTCTTTAACTGTTTTATAGGGGAGAGATAGATTTTTGTTAGTAACCCGCTTATTTAATCTAGCCTATCTTATCATACACTCACGCTGAGGTGTAAAAACACATTGAACGCCCGTATTAACGATTAAAATAACTTTATCTTTAAGTTCTTCAAAATTAAAGATATGGCCATTTGGACGCTTTGCACTGAGATCGTAAAAGGTTACCATTTTCGGTTTAAATGATTAGAAGAGGCTTCGGGGATAGATGATGTAAGAGTATGGAGTAAAGATGGAATTTCAGTTGAACATTTTTTTTTGTCATTTTAAAACATTTCTTTTCTCTTTGATAAAGAAGATTTTTAATAATGTCGCGATAATTTGACCAAGCAATTTTAGCTAAACATGAGAGCAACTTGTCGATCTATGCATGCACGAATGCTTATTCACATAAACTATTTTATACAAACCCAGATTTATTTCAAATGCTAAACATGATTTACACGCGCTAAATTAGCTGCATATCTTTTCCTCCGCAAAAAGCGAAAAAGTTTAAATAGCGTCATCAATGCATGAGAACGAGTGATTGGAATGAAGAGTCATAACGGGGAGTTGGAGAGTACCTTAGTCTAAAAACCCTGAGTTAATGAGCTTAAAAAATCTTAAAAGAGACTTATTCAGGCTCATACCGCAGCAACGTAAAACGACCCCGAGATAAACACACCGGCCAAAAAAGACTCTAAAAGGGTTATTTCATTCGTAAGCAATGATGTTTTTGCAGATCCCCTCGGGGTTGATTCGGAATATCCCGATTAAAAATAGTATTTTACTCATTTTGAAGAAAGAAATACCGAAAGCGGTTGAAATTTACTTTATTCATTGTTAAGGAAGATTTTCTTAAGTTTCCGAGCTTCTAGCGTAAAATTTACCTGCAATCAAAACAACAACGAATCGAATCAAATCGATGATTGTCATTTTAAGATGAGATGATGTGATGATGATTTATTTGCGAGGAGAATTGGTTTAGTTGATTAGTTAATGGGTATAGGTTGCCATGTCCTATAATTATATTCCAAGTAAAGAGTTTATATAAAAAGCGAGACGGAACCTTTTTTTCCTCTTCAGGGCCGGAATCAAATTTTTATACCCTCTCTCTTCCCCTTTTCATCATCACGAACATGCGTTCATTTTCCCTTTTATTTCATTCTTTTTTTCTCTTAACCATCTTTGCATGGTCAAATGCAGCACCAGTTCAAAATGATGAATATGAATATATCGTTATCGGTAGTGGACCAGGAGGAGGAACGGTTGCAACACGTCTAGCAAAAGCAGGACATAAAACACTTTTGATTGAAGCTGGAGATGATCAAAGTGCAAATTTGAATGTTACCGTTCCAGGATATATGGCAAAAGTAACTGAAGATCCAAAATTACGTTGGGACATTTTCGTTAATCATTATAAAGATCAAGAAAGAGCTCAACGTGATCCAAAATATGTTTGGGAAACAGGGCCTTTTGAATATCATGTTGGTAAAGAAGGTTTACCTTCGAATGCAAAACCACGTGGAATTCTTTATCCACGTTCTGCAACTGTTGGAGGATGTACAACGCATAATGCTTTAATTTGGATTTTACCGCATGAAAGTGATTGGAATAATATAGCTTCAATTACAGGTGATCAAACTTGGTCAGCTTCAAATATGCGTAAATATGAAGAAAAAGTTCAATCTTGGTTAGTAACAGAACCAACGGATCCGACAATCTTGGTAAACGATTTACAATTAACTCAACAATATTTTGCCGGTGCAGCAGAAATGGGAGTAGGACCTGATCCACTTAGTGCAGTGACTGGTTTAACGAATTTATTACTTAATGATCCAAATAATAGAGCAAATCCAGCAAGAGATTCAACTGAAGGATTTTTCCAAGTTCCACTTACGATGGATCAAGGTGAAAGAACTGGAACATATAAATTAATACGTGAAACAATTGATGGTGGTTATCCTCTCACGGTTCAAACAAATACTTTCGTTACTAAATTAACATTTTCCAATTCAACAACAACAAATTCAACTCAACCAAGAGCAACAGGAGTTGAATATCAACAAGGTCAATATTTATACAAAGCAAGTCCATTAAGCATTCAAAACAATAAACCTAAAGCAGGTTCTGCAACTGCAACTAAAGAAGTGATTGTTTCAGGAGGTGCATATAATACACCACAATTATTAAAATTAAGTGGAATTGGACCAAAAGAAGAATTGAAAAAGTTCAACATTCCAGTAATAAAAGACGCACCTGGAGTAGGTAAAAACTTACAAGATCGTTATGAAGTACCAGTCACGGTTCAACATGAAAAAGAATTTAACGTTTTATCAGGTTGCACATTTGATCAAACTGAAAATGATAAATGTCTTTCTCAATGGATTCATAATCCTTATCTTTTACATCAACGTGGTGCTTATGCAACAAACGGTTTAGCAACTGCAATGATTAAACGTTCAAATTATGCAGATGATTCAAATGATGATTTAATCATATTTGGAGGTCCAGTACAATTTGATGGTTATTATCCTGGTTGGGCTGAACATGCAGTAGCTGATCATAGAAAATTTAGCTGGTATACGTTGAAGGCTCACACTCGTAATCATGCAGGAACAGTTGAACTTTCTTCATCTGATCCATTCCAGCCACCAATAATCAACTTCAACTACTTTGAAACAGGTACTACAACCGATGGTGGAGATCAAAAAGATTTGAAAGCTTTAGTACAAGCTATCAATATTTCACGAAATGCACTTTCTCATTATAATGATTACGGCATTCTCTTAGGTTCTAAATTTCAAGAGCAATTGCCAGGTCCAGAAATTACAGAAGAAAAGGACTTAGAGCAATATGTTGAAGATGTTGCTTGGGGTCATCATGCTTCTTGTACTGCTCCAATCGGTGCTGATTCTGATCCTAATGCAGTCTTGGATTCAAACTTCCGTGTTCGTGGTATCGATGGATTGCGTGTAGTCGATGCAAGTGTTTTTCCTAAAATTCCAGGTGTATTCATTCAAGCACCTATTTATATCATCAGTGAAAAAGCTGCTGATGTAATCTTGCAAGATGCTTCAAAATCAACTTAAGCACCCAATTCTCCTTTTGTTTTTTTCTCCCTCTTCTTTACCTTTCCGCTGAAAAAGCGTAGAAAATTAATTCCCATCTTGTTATAGACAAATTTATAATGTGAAATGGAAATGCAATTCTCCCCATTACATCCTGAATAGTCTGCGGTAGGAAAGCGTCCTTAATTGAAATTGTGAAATCGTAAGAAACATCTTTTCGATATTATCTAGCATTCTGCAGCGAGGATCAATTCCAGCTTTGTTCATAGAATTGTTTATTTCCGATTGAAAGATGACGTGATAGTTCGATAAACAAAAGTAATACGAATTATTTCATTTCTTAGTGTCTTTTTCGGTCATAACGAATTTTATTTCCTCCGGATTGAGTACGCATAGATGTTCTTATAGCTTTTGACCGATGACGACATTGATTAGCGTCCACTTTATTCCCGAAATTCTCATGCAAAGAGATTCAAATGATGAGAAATTTGGAGTATTTGAAGCTTACTGTGCATCTAAAGCTAGAATCTTGTCTCCTTTTAGCTTATACCGGGGTATTAGCTTACGAAACCATCCGTTGAATTTCTTGAGGGAAGGGGCCCCGAATGCATTGTTGATCTTTCAGAACTCGCTAAAGTTGCATTCTCCATACACTAGAAGATTCCAATTGCGGGTAGAAAATGTCCAATAGATGGTTTCCTTCATCGCTATGGCGGGCCTCGTATTAGAACTTTCTAGCGTTTGGTCATGGGAAAATGAAGAATCTGGGTGTCAATTTCACAATCGGAAGATCGTTCGAACCGGAAAGGGATTTGCTAAAAGAAGGAATTCATTGTTCTTGACCAATTTTATAACCTGAAACGTTGAACGAGAGAAAATTGTGCAATTTTTGCTTTTATCGACAAATGGGGGGGATAAAACAAATTCGATTGTCCAAACTGACTTGCATTTATAGCAAGCAGAATTTTAGCTTGTAAATATAAAATGACAAGAGATCATACGATTTTGATCAAAAGAACGAAAATCATACGATCCCAAAGATCTGCTCATATCATCGTCGTGCGTTTTATTTTTTCTTTTTGCTTAGCGACTCAAAATGATTTGGGAGCATTATACGGGCAAAACCTTGTTCTTGACAGGAACGACTGGCTTCGTGGGAAGTGCTATCCTTCTCCGCTTGATCAGTCAAGCACAACCTGAAAGAATATACGTTTTATGCAGGGGAGGTATGTCGTGAGTATCGTTCCGTTTCTTGTGTTGAAATGATTGTTAACTAACCCCGCATCTTYTTCGACTTTCCATCACGCTAGGAGTGCAGCCAAGAAATGGGCCAATCTTTTACCTGATATCCTTGTTAAACGCCTTTTACAAGATCCAAGAATTGTTGTCTTGGATGGTGATATGTCAGCAATCGATTTCGGACTGAGTGACGTAGATTTGGATATCTTACGTAACGATGTCCATTTCATCATCCATGCAGCAAGTACAATCCATCTTCGAATGAAGTTGAGAGAATTATCCTATAGTGTGATTGCACCTAGTATATGGCTCGCAAGATTGGCATTCAGTAGCAAAAAATTGGAAAGATTCGTCTTCATTTCAACTGCCTACTGCAATGCACACCTTTGGCAA
The DNA here is from genome assembly GCA_001600355.1 of Meira nashicola. Taxonomy (NCBI): domain Eukaryota; kingdom Fungi; phylum Basidiomycota; class Exobasidiomycetes; order Exobasidiales; family Brachybasidiaceae; genus Meira; species Meira nashicola. The sequence continues at coordinate 1,242,215 of BCJU01000001.1, read as the reverse complement.
GTTCAAAAAGATTCCGATGACGTTTTAATCAAAGAGAATATTTACCCATTACTTGAAGGAGAAAACCCATTCCTTCATGCACCACAAGCATGGCAAGACATTCAAAAATTAGGCGAAACGGAAGAATTTGCAAGAAATGATTTTCCCTGGGGATATGCATATGCCAAACATTTGACGGAAAGATTGTTACTCTTCTTTGCCAGTCAAAAGGAATCTACGCAGAAACTTCTCATCGTTCGTCCAAGTATCATAGGTCCTGCGCAGAATCATCCTTTCGTAGGCTTTTCTACGGCTACCTCTACTCCTACAACTTCATGTGCAACAGCTTTCGTCTTGCATCCTGGCAGATCCATGGTATTTGCAAGCCGTTTGTCAGATGGGTCATTACAAAGTACCATCGATGAAGTACCTATCGATGTAGTCGTCGATCGTACGCTAGCGCATTTGGCATTAGGTACTCATGGATGCGTACATGCAGTCGGAGGACGAAAGACACGTGTGACCATTGACGAATGGGCACGAGCAAATAATGACGAAAGAAGAATTCCATGGGACGTAAAAGTAAAATGGATCGATTCAGATTGGAATTCAAGAGAAGTTTGTCAATTAGCAAGAATATTCAAAATCATTGGAACGAATTATGCTTTCGATGAGTCAAAAACGGAATTGATCGATTCTCAACTTGTTGGTCACGATCTCAAACTCTTTGCCGAACGCAATCCATATGAAGTAGCTTCAAGACGTGGTATGATCCGTGAACTAGGGATCGATATGGCCAAGAGGAAAGGTTGGCCGGTTTGGTTGATCAAAATTTTGGCTAGAAAGGCAAAAGAAGTTGATATAGTCATGATTGGTGATATAGAAGTGGCCAGTGAGAAAAAGCTTTAATGCGGTGCAATATTATTCAGCCCTAGTCTATACACGCAGTCTAACTGGCTTTTTGATTGTTTATTTTTACTCGCCTGTAATATACCCCCCGCGCCTTTAAATTCACAAAATTTGTCTGCATCACGTGTCTATGCCAAAATTTTAGCCGCTTGACTTTTTTTGAAGCTTCTCTTCTCTATACTATATGGCGCGCAAGCACTAGAGCTGACGTATTTTTTTTGCTTGCTTGAGCAAAATAATTGTTCACTAGAAGAAACAGGATTGCGTTAATTTTTTGTAGAATTCATTTTACACCCGTCATCAAAACCACATCATATCAGCCCAATCAAACAAAATCGCCATCATGTCGGCTGCTTTGGGCGATAAATCGGTGAAAGAGCAAAATGCTGTTGCAAACAAACAAATTACGGGCGATTTTATGATCAAACCGGAAAGTGGTGGTGCTCAATTGAGTACAGATCAATGGCCTCTACTCTTGAAGAATTACGATAAATTGCTAGTACGTTCTTCGCATTTTACTCCTATTCCACATGGATGTTCTCCTCTCAAACGTGATTTGACACAATACATTAAATCAGGAGTGATCAATTTGGATAAACCAAGTAATCCTTCTTCGCACGAAGTTGTTGCTTGGATTCGTCGTATGCTGCGTGTCGAGAAAACTGGTCATTCAGGTACTTTGGATCCAAAAGTTACCGGATGTCTTATCGTATGTATCGATCGCGCAACCAGATTAGTCAAATCTCAACAAGGTGCAGGAAAGGAATACGTTGCCGTTTTACGTTTACACGATTCTTTAGGTGACGTGAAAAAGCTACCCCGTGCTTTGGAAACATTGACCGGTGCTCTTTTCCAAAGACCTCCCCTTATCTCTGCTGTCAAACGTCAGTTGCGTATCCGTACCATTTACGAGAGTAAGCTTTTGGAATTCGACAACGATCGTCATTTGGCTGTATTCTGGGTCTCTTGCGAAGCAGGTACTTACATTCGTACATTGTGTGTCCATTTGGGTCTTCTTTTGGGCGTCGGAGGTCATATGCAAGAATTGCGTCGTGTCCGTAGTGGAGCCCTAGGCGAGAACGACAACATTGTCACCATGCACGATCTATTAGATGCTCAATGGCTATACGATAATCAAAGGGATGAATCCTTCTTACGTCGTGTCATTCGCCCTCTCGAATCTCTTTTGGTAGGTTATAAGCGTATCGTCGTCAAGGATTCAGCTGTCAATGCCGTTTGTTATGGTGCCAAATTGATGATTCCAGGTCTCTTGCGATACGAAGCCGCAATCGAAATTGGAGAAGAAGTTGTTTTGATGACTACAAAAGGTGAAGCTATCGCTTTGGCATATGCCCAAATGAGCACAGCAGATTTGGCAACTGCAGATCACGGAATCGTTGCCAAAGTCAAACGTTGCATTATGGAACGTGATACATATCCACGTAGATGGGGATTGGGTCCAAAAGCACAAGAGAAGAAGAAGATGGTCAAAGACGGTAAATTGGACAAACATGGTCGTGAAATTGACGGTGTTACACCAAAGACCTGGAAGGACGATTATGTTGATTACAGCAAGACTGATAAGCTTACACATATCGGAGTTGCAGAGCCATCCGCTTCTAAGCCTGTTCCTGATGAAGGAAAGAAGAGAAAAGCAGTCGATGATGCAGGCGATAGCAGCGCAGCCGGAGAGACAGAAGAAGAACGTAAGCGTCGCAAGAAGGAAAAGAAAGAACGTAAAGCAGCCGAAGCAGCTGCAAACAGTTCAGTGGTAACAGAAGATGGCGATACCTCAAAATCCGAAAAGAAGAAGAAAAAGAAAAAGGACAAGAGCGAGTAAGCTTACCTTCTTCTCAATAGCACAACCCCCTCTGTACTTGTATCGCTTTCTGCTCCGCAATATTATTTTAGTTCGGTTCATTTCTTGTCTGTCAATCTTTGGCTTCTCTCTCTAGCTCATGAGTCTATTTATAATATTTTGTTTGTATAACTATAAGAAGATATAAAGCAGATCTTAACGTACTTTATTTAAAGGACTTATGAAGTAACCTTGTGCAACGATTCAGCCAAATGTTTAACGTTGTGTGGAGTGATACCAGCAACGCTAATACGGCCATCTTTTGTCAAATAAACGTGATGTTCGCTAATCAATTTTTCGACTTGTTGAGGTGAGATACCGAGGAAGGCAAACATACCGATCTGATTAGTGATATGATCCCAATTGTTCTTGTTGCCTAGATCATCGACCAAGAGTCCCTTCAATTCTGAGCGCATTCCGTTAATGCGGTCTGCCATTCCTTTGACCTCACCTAACCATTGGTTGTACAAACCTTGATCGGCCAAGATGGATCCGGCAATTCGTGCACCATGAACGGGAGGATTTGAGTACAAAGGACGAACGATAATCTTCAATTGACTATCAACTCTTGCCTTTTCTTCGGCATCTGCGCAAACAAGAGAGAATGCACCAACACGTTCACCATACAAACCCATATTCTTGGCAAACGATTGACTCAAAGCGATTTGATGTCCTTCTTTAACGAATTGGCGAACTGCATATGCATCACGATCGATATCACCGCTTGCGAAACCTTGATAAGCCATATCAAAGAAAGGGAAATGTCCCTTTTCCTTGATTGCATCTGAGATTTGTTTCCAGTCTTCTTTAGTTGGGTCAACACCAGTTGGATTGTGAGCACAAGCATGCAAGAGAATGATGGACTTGTTTGGTGCAGCTTTGATATCTTCCAACATTCCCTTCAAATCCAAACCAACAGTGTTTTTGTCATAGTAACGGTATTGCTTCACTTCCAAGCCACTATCTTTGAAGATTGGAGTGTGATTTCCCCAACTTGGTGTAGGCAAAAAGATTGTCTTTGAGTCAGGGTAATGACGTTGTAAGAATGCACCACCGATACGCAAAGCACCTGTACCTGAGATTGATTGAGTGATTGCGATTCTATCTTCTTTGAGAGGTGCACTTTCACTTCCATAAGCTAATTTTGCAGCATTTTTTGTGAAATCGGCAAGACCAGTGATTGGCAAATATTCTTTATCACCACCTTTGGAAATAACAAGTTCTTCAGCTTTACGAACGGAAGGTAATACATAAGGTTTACCATTCTCATCACGATAAGCACCAACACCTAAATTAATCTTTCTTGGATCTTGATCACGTTTGAATGCTTCTGTAACACCTAAAATTGGATCAGGTGGTCCAGCTGCGACTTTTGCCCATGTGCTGGCAGAACGCAAGGCAAGACTACTTGAACCAAGGCTCAAAGTGGAGCGACCAAATACACGTGCTAGTTGAGTCGAAGACATCTTGGTAAAGATGATGTGAGAGGAGTGATGATGCTGATGATCAAGAAAGAAGAATGATCAATTGTTGACTTTTAACTTTAGAAGGTCTTGACATGCACCCCACGCATATAGTCTACTGCTCCGAGACGTTTGACTAAAGGCGCAGGGTTGACCTTTCTGACTGGATCAAAAAAGAAGCTAAAGAGAGAGAAGAAAGCCGTGTCAGGCATTAGAGCGCTGTGTGAAAAAGGTAGGAAGAACCTTGGATTGCCGAAGAAAAATAAAGCAGGTAAAGTCACACAGCAAGAATTATACGTTGCGCCGCCCACACGGTTAAATCGAATGAATTTGAGTTAGCCAGCCACAATGGACGCCTAAGCTCACCTCCGAAATTAGCCGCCCTGAGTGTTGTTGCTTAAATAATAAGATGATTGGATTTTGTGTGTTGTTGCTTGTTTGCGAATCACAACAACTTTTGACCGCCTCTTTCTATCACCTGAAAGAAGGAAATTTGTACGATTAGGATGTCAGAAGGTTCTTCACCTATACTGGAATCTGCGCCTGTCAAATCGGCCGTATTTGAATCACAATTGGGATCGACACCGCAAAGGAGAAGACATCGTGCTGATCAGATCGAAGCAGCTTATGAGATACAAAGGGTGAGTAGTATGGAACCTTATCATCCAAAATTGAAACAGTTTGACTGATATGGGTACTATTCTTTTTCATCTCCAGAAAGCTGCTATCAGAGGAGCAGTAGCATATACGATCCTAGGAGCTACAGCCACAACTGCTTCACATCATCTATTTCCAAAATTCAAATCACAAACATTAGCATTAAAAGCTTTTATTATTTCAGGTTTTACAATCTTTGGTTTTGTAGTTGGTGCAGATACAGTTTTACTCAATCATGAAGGTAGACAGAGAAGTGAAGAAGATTTGATTCGTGGTGTTGCACGTAGAGAATTAGCAAAGAAGGGTATCCTTGCTAGTGAAACAGAAATCGAGAAATGGAAAGAGAGTACAAGAGAAAGGTTATTAAGAGAGAGAAATCAGGAACAATCAATCTAACAAAATTCGCAAGACTATCTCATTAGCAATTTTCAATAAGAGAGCTGTCATAGTAGACAATTGTACAACAAACTTCAATGCAACTTGAACTGAAATGCCACATTATGTAAAACATCTCTATCTATTTGGTGTAAAGAATGATTTCGTAAATTGTAGCTCCACTGATCATTGTATTCGATCCAGAATCACGAAGGAATGAAACAATGATCAATTGAAAAATACGTATGGGTGAATCGATGTATGCTAGATTTCATCGGTGCATTTTTTGGCTTCTTCGGCGCCTTCTTAAAACGCGTGTAAAAAAGTATCAAAATCAACACTTGTTCAACTTGCAATCAATTTATTCTAAACAACCATTCTATTCGATACAATGAAAGATAGGATACAATGATATCAAACAACTTCAGACAAGGAGAATCATCTAGACAGACCATATTTGCAATCCCTGATCAGAAAGTTCGTCATAGCTACGTGTATTCACATGGTTATCGTGCATCAAGACAATCAAGAGAACGAAGTGCTGGAATCTTGGACAGAGAGGATGAAGGTGATGCTACTACTGTTGCATCTACCACTGATGCTGAAAGCGAAACAGATGTAGGATCTGCTTATGATGAAGAAGGCTCAGGAGATAGAACATCAAAACGTCGATCTAGAAGGAAGAAAGTAGCTAGATTTGGCATTTCACAAGCTACCCATCGCGAAAAGCATTTACGACGCATATATGATTTATTGATGTTGAGCATTTCCAGAGGTGATTCGAAAAGGGCTTATAGATCACTAAGAGTACTATTGCATGCATACGAATGGAGCTCAGTTGAATTATGGAGGCATGCTCTACAAGTGACAACAATGGTAGCAGCAGACGAAGCTGAACGAATAGTGGGAATACGTACAGAAGAAGATCGAATATTGAATGAAAAAAAGATTGCTCAAAAACGATTAACGTTCATGCGACAAGTTAATAAAACAAGATCTTCAGCATTACAAGTAGATTTATTGTTAGAGATGATACCGGAAATGCTGATGCTTGGATTGGAAGAACAAGCGATGGAAGAGATTGATTTATTGATCACTACTTATCCCTTTCGTCTTGAACCTTTATTGCATTTGTATAGCGCAATGCTTTACCTTATCGTTAGTGAAAGAAGCTTAGAAGCTGTAGCGCAACATGAAGGCAGAAATATTGAGAATGATACAAGGAGGATACGGTTTGGGCCGGATGTTAGTGTGATCGACAAAGAATTAGCATTCGTACCAAAGATATTACTCATTTATCGATTGCGAGGTCATGAAGGTGCAGTATCGCAACTTAAAAGAATTGAACAAAAATTTGAAATGGTTTTGAATGTTGGAAAAGCTCCTTCAAAACGCGGAAGAAGAGATGTACGCAGTGCAAGTCAAAGTCGCAGTAGGAGTAGAAGCCGAAGTATAAGTCAAAGCCGTAGTCGAAGTCAAAGCAGGAATGCAAGTTTAGGAGATACTTCAAATAGCGAAAGTGAAGCGGATTCGAGTAGGGTTAGAGGTAGACAAAAGAAGAAGAAGAGGAAGAGACCAAGAGGTAATTTTGATGAAGATAGGGAAGATGATTTTGACGATAATGTGCCTGTACTCCGTGCTGCTGCAGAGAGAGACGATGTACGTGTTATGAATGATGGATGGGCACGAGAAATGGCAAGGGCATATTTGGCAATTGTGAGTGGCTTCCATAAAATAAAAGAGGGAGGTTTGGAAAACTAACGATGATTTTTACACCCTTTTTCGCTAGATCAAATCACCTATCACGCTTGTATGAATAAAGATGTCATTCGAAGTATCGGAAGTGGTAGTATATACAGTGGAGGTAAAAGAAATGAACGATGTGCAAGTATGATATATATGAACACTGCGTCTGTTACTTGACAAGGAGATGCTATTGGTTAGTGTTTTGCGATTTCAACTATTTAGGCTTCTTTGCACGGAACGAAGACGGTGAAGTGCTACCTTCTGGTGCAAAAATACTAGCCATTTTTATTGCATGATCGTCAATGCTTTGCGATTTTAATGGTTCAGGCTTCTTTGCACGGAACGAAGACGGTGAAGTGCTACCTTCTGGTGCAAAAATACTAGCCATTTTGATTGCATGATCGTCAATGCTTAAATTCTTGTCTAATCTTTTGCGAGATCTTACTTGAAGTTCGGAAGATGGCGAAATGCTACCTTTTGATCCAGAGCTACTTCTTGGCGGACTACTTACAGTCTCTCGTGCTTGAACTTCATTGAGTTTTTCAGGAGGTCCTCTTCGTTTTTGATGAGACGATGTTCCTTCATTTTGCTTGCCTTTTACGGGAGCAAAGATACCTTTGGCCAATTTTACTGCATTTTCGTCCATACTTGCGCTTGATGAAAATGATGGTTTCTTTCCATGAAGTGATTGTATTCCTTTAGAGAGGGACAACCTTTTATTTTCACTTGAAGATGACGGATGCAAAGGAGTAGTATTTGGAGTTTCTCGTGATTGTTTGATACTCAATTGTGCTGCTAAGCTATGTGGACGAGGTTGAGGACTATTGCAATTCATACCTGACTTACAAGAAACGTAATCTCCAACTCTTTTGAGTGCATGTCCTGCCATCTGTTTAAGGTTACCGCTATCTTTTTTAACTGTTAATTGTTTTGTACGTTTTCCCTTTTCATTTGAACCTTGTTCGGGATCGTTTCCTGCTCTTTTCATAAAGATGATTTCAGCAAAAGATCTTTTTTGAATTGCACCTTGATCGAAAGTGTTCATGTTCGAAGCATTACTTGATTCAAGTGCAATGAAAGTCATAAAAAGGCAAAAAGGTAAAAACCAAAAAGACATCATCTTCGTCATACCAAAATAATATTTGTGTTGGACGAAATCATTTTCTCACATTACCAGGATAAGAACATCACCTTTTATCAACATTAATTCTCTGTTTTCAAATTTATTTATGGGGCGCAACTAACAATTTATAAAATTTCGGGGCAATTCTCTTTCAAAATCCTTTCGATCGCGGTCACAATACATAAGTTTTGTCCGATTAGCCCCTCTTTACACAATCTTTCACTGTAATATGATATTGAAGGATATGACGAGACAAAAGAAATATAGATAAAAAAGATTTGCATAATTGTTAAAAAGGATCAATTGCATTCCCTAAGTTTTAAGTTGTACTTGGAATGTTTCCTTTAAAGTGCATTTTCACGATATTATAATCAGGATGGTTGATTTGCGTTTCATTGATCAAGGTTTTTTCTTGAGTTTGAACTGCGTATAATTGTGTTTTTTGATGAAAATTATGATTTTTAGCAAAAGCTTTTAAACCATTAATTGAATTATGAATTTGTAAAATTGCATTTTTTCCAACTTTTGGAGCATCAATCCAAATCGTTTTCGGATAAGTGATTAACATCACCATCATTGAAGCAAAAGAACTAAAAAGAACAACGATGACCAGCAAAGCATTCTTTTGATTTAAACGATTAAACATTTTGTTGGGTTTTGGTTGAAAGGATGAAATTGGATAGAGAGGTTCATTTTTGTTTGTCTTTATTTTTTCAATTCAAGGGGCGTTAAGAGAACAAAGCAGTGTTTGACATGGAAACATTTGTAACAATGTACTACGCCTTGAATGTTTATGCCCCCACCTTTTTTTTTCTTGGCACTGGACAAAGTGTTTTATTGGATAACGTTCATGTCATTAAAAAACAGAGAAAGAGAGAAATACAAAAAATAAAAAAGTATTAATATACAAATGGAACACCGCCACCAGAAGAAGAACCTGAATGACCACTCCACCATTGACCACGTTGAGCTTGTGGAGAAGAAGGCGAGCCAGGTCTTGTTGGAGAAGAAGAATGATCGTCTAAACTACGAAAAGAAGAAGAACCTGTAGAACGTAATGAATCTGAGCGGGATAAACGATCCCTGCTCATACTCATGCTACCTTTACTATGGTTTGATTCAGTTGGAGAAAAAGTTTTTGAATTGATATGTAAACCTGAAAAGCCAAGACCAGAAGGTGAAAGTTCGCTTGTTGTAGCTGAAGTTGTTGTTGTCTTTTGTGGTTGTTGTTTTTGTTTACTCTTTTTTAATGGAGTAACACCGTATTGTGCAATATGATCAGCCGTATGGATAAAAGATTCACTTGAAGAAACATGAGACATTGAACTTGATTTACGCTTTCTTGCCCTTTTTTCTATTAAGCCTCTTTTCATATATTCGCCTTCTCCTCTTTTCTCGATAAGATTTCTTTTATAATATTTATTTCTGAAGCCTGAATTCAATAAAATATGTCCTCTTGGTGGTCCTTGGGTAGCCGCGTTAGATCTCAGATATGATCTAACATCTCTTTTGTTATATTCACCTTCTCCTCTTTTCTCTAAAAGGCTTCTTTTATAAAACTTACTTCTCGAGTTTGAATTCAATAATTTGTGTCCTCTTGGTGGTCCTAAGAGACGATCGCGCAAGCTAGCCGTTCTAGAATCGGCCGATCTCGAATATGAAGAAGAACTAGAAGAAGTAGAAGAAGTAGAAGAACGAGAAGAACGAGAAGAAGTAGTGCTAGAAGTAGAGCTAGGTCTGGTAACAGGATTTGCCGTAGTATGTTGATGATTTGATGAATCATGCGTAACAGTTGATGATGTTGAATGACTAGGTACCCTTTCCAATTTTGATGAAGAAGTTTGATGTTGTGGTGTTTGCTTTGATGCATCAAATAAAACTGTCGGTTTTACTGTAAACATATCATGCGCTTCTTTAACAGGTGATCCAGGTGATCCAGATTCTCTTGCTGGTATTTCAATACTACTTACTCCGCCAAACCTTACTTTACTTGAACCCTTTGGTTTATTTGTTGACCTTAAGCTCGATTTTGTAGGATTACTATCACGACTTCCATTCTCAGAAATTGCTCTTTTATTTAATGTTGATCCACTATCACTCGAAGATCTTTCATCATCTGAATCTGAACCGTGAGATTTAGTAGTAGAAGAAGTTGAAGAACGACGTGCAATAATGGAAGTTTTAGTTCTGGGTTGCTTGCTAGTAAATCGTGCCATAGAGGAAACATAAGGACGTCTAGTACCTGTATTACGATTTGATTCATTTGAACTATTCACTTGAAAAGAATTAGAAAGTGGAGGACGAACTTTATTCCTTTCAATGATGTTTGATGGACGCTGTGCATCATATAACACTTTTGATCCCTTTCTACGAAAAGATGATCTTGGCTTACTTGATGATTCCAATTTAGTTCCTTCTGCAAAAGTAACATGCCTCAATTCTGAAACTTGATTTCTTGTTCGATCTTTTGGTTTCAAGATTGATTTATTTGGAATTGGATATTCCCAAGATTGTTTTTCAGGTGGTGAAGGTGGTAAATGATTACTTCCTTCATCTGCTGAAAAACTTCTTTTCATAACTTTAACCGTAGAAGCTGCATTTTTCACAATTGCATATTTACGTAAATCATCATTATCCTTTAGAGGTGCTTGCTTTTGAGTATAAGGAGAAAATGCTTGTCTTTGAGGAGGAGAAACGATTTGAACTTTTGCTTGAGAAGGTATACTTGAACTTGTTAACAATCTTGATTTTTCATGTTGAGAATTTGATCTTAATGGTAGCATATCTTCATCACTTTTCTTACTTCTCGATTTCAAAGAAGAAAAACAATCAGTGCACCTTTTCTGCATTTCTTGATCATGATAAAGTTCTCTCTTTTGTAAGTTACCTTTATCAGGTGATGAAATATGAAGAGCTTCTGATAATCCTTCTGATCTTCCTGAATGTCTGGTGGATAAAATTCTAGGACTATTTGAAGAATGTAAGGATCTATAATCACCTGTACCTTCGAAAGAAACACGTCTTGCTCTAGGTGAACCTTTTGGACGTAAAGATGATTTACTAGCAGAAGATTGAACGATAGATAATTCTCCTAATTTATCTAATTCTCTATCAACCGATTCAAAAGAATGTCTCCTTCTTTGTGTATTTTTTGAATGAAATGGAGAAACGCTATGGGAAGGAGATAATCTTTCTGTTCCCCTAATACGTTGTAAAGGTGTTGGAGAAGGTGTTCTTGCCGTTCTTCTTGTTGTTGTTCGAGAATGTCTATCCGCTTCAACAAGCCAATCAATTTCACCACCACCACTGCCACCTCTTTCATGACGAAGAAAGTTTTGTACATCATCATAAGATGCCGTTCTTCTACTACTTTCAGGTAAAAATGCAGGTGAAGGTGATCTTGATACTCTTTTAGATGATGATAAACAAAGATGTCTATCAGGATCACCTTTCCATTCACTCTCATAATTTGATAAAGATTGTGCTGAATCTTCTCGATTTAATGGAGCCAATGGTGGAAGTCCATCACCACTTCTTTTTACCAATCGATCATCTTCTTTGTCTTTTCCGTTATAATCATTTGATGTTCTCATTTGGCCACCTTCCGTATTATATAAAATATTTCTTTCAGGACTAACACGATCACGAATTAATCGAACTTTTTCATTCTTTGCAAATTGAACACGATCTTTTGTTCTTACTCTCTTCTTTAATCCTGTTTTAGTTTTGAGAATCGATTTAACAGGAACAGAATCCACTTCCATACTCTCAACACTTGTAGGTGAAGAAGGTTGAGATTGCGTCGAAAGAGGTTGTAATAATTTATTCCTTTCCTTTACCGATTTTGCTTCCTTTCTTTCACCACTTCCCACAGAAAAACTCTTTCTAATCCTAAATGATGGCCTTGCATCTTCATTTGTACTTCTTTTACGCATTAACACCGTGATAAAATCATCATCCCGTTTTGCTCTTGCGTTGAGTAAATTCTTCGTTGATCGATCCTTTGACATATCCTGCTCTTCTTGATCCGGTAACACATCTCGTACGAAATTCCAATCATTGAACCTTTTTACCAATTGATTCGTTTGAGTTTTTGCTTTATTGATTAATTTTTCCCATTTTCCATTTTCCTGTTGATGATAAGGAAATAAATCAGGATTTAAATCAAATAAAGCTTCACCAAGAATTAATGGTTTTGGATTATACGCTTGAGGTAATAATGTCCAATCGTTAAACAATAAACAAAGAGTTGTAAAAGAACATAAACTAAAACAACCTAAAATCATTATCCAAATAGCATTAGCATTTTGCTTTTTCCGATTATGCAATATCAAAATATGCTTTTGAACTGCCATTTTGAAAATCTCTGCAAAAGAAAAATTAAAAAAAAAGATGAAACTAGTTGACGAAAATAAGTAATTTCGTTTCCTTATTGCCAAACAAGAATGATCATCATAGTTGAGAGAAAAAATCGTCGTCTTCTTTCTCACTAACCATAGCCATCTATATGCACTCGTTGGCCAATCGTTGGCGTACAACAAATGCTGTGTTTTTCAAACGAGCCATTTTCGAATCACGCAACGTGGCTATGTATCATCGCCTCATCACCACTCCGAAAACTAAGCGAAATTGAAATCACACATAAGCCGCAATGAATCGGAAGCCCCCGTTTCCTACATCGCATTAAGTAAAAAAAATCAAAACGCAATCGCCGCGCCTTCAAAATCGTTTCGGGGATATGATCACATTGCTACAGTGTGTAATGAATGAAGATGGTTGTACAGTGAATTTCATCAGTCTTGTCTTGCTTTCAAGACACGTTCGATGACTTTTTCCGGAGTGCTGCATAAGAGGAAAAGGAGCGAGAAGGTCAGAATGTGTACAAAGAGAAAAGATGTGTGAAAACTGCAAAAAATGGGTCTGTGTGTTTGTATACTCACATAACACGAACGACAGCGCCCCAACCACTCAATGCATCTCGTTCCAGTGCACCTAAAAGTGTTTGACTGATCGTTTCAAATAATTCATCCGGTCCTAAATCTTCCTCCCATAATCCTTCTGCCATACCGAATAGCTTATCGCTTGCCGTTCCGGAAACGACGAAATCTTTGGCAAAGTTTAAACATCCGATCAAATCAGATGCTGCAATGAATGGTTCATTTGGTTCAGGTGCATCAGGTGAAGATAGACCCGCGATCACCGGTTCGACGAAATAAGGTCCAAATCGCTTTTCATAAAGCGTACTAGATACCAAATGTGCAAATGTTTCGGGTTGAATATCACGTTCTTCTTTCATCTTGTACATATTCACGCGGTATCGAAACTTTTCACGTAATGTTGTCAAATCTGATGCTAATCCTGGAAGTCCAATGTATACTCTTTCTGTGATTGGAAAAACTTTGTCGAAGTTGCAAGCAACGGTCAATGCTTGATTTCCCAGCCGAAGATCGGATGCTATAAGAATCAAAAAGAGGGAGGATATATATCAGCATTTATTCATAAACAGCCTGAGATGACCATCGCTACTTACCAATTGCAACACAGTTCTTCCCTCTCATAGCCACGACCGACCCTCCATTATATTCCATAATACTCATCTTGAAGATGTTTCTTTTCTGCTATGATGATACTGGTGAATGTGCGTTGTGTGCTTTATATGCTTCGGTCTTGGTTATAGTGACGAGCTGGCGAACACCTTAAGATGAATAAAGTGTTGATCAAGAATTGGAAGCTTCGTATGCACTCAGAAGTGGATCAAACACTGTCCTTACGCCAACCTCACACGCTTGTAAGCGTTTGCGCGTCCCTTTGTAAGTCCGTGCGTAATTTGGCCAAAAAGGTTTCAGCGTATGCGAAATATCTCTTGTGGCAGGTATTAATATTGCTTGCTGCTCTATATTACATGTTCACAAGCTTCATTCGTTTCGCAGTCCTAATGAAGAATAGATGATGAAATCGGATTAGAAAATTCAAATGAATGGCTAAAACAGTGATCGATGACTAATTTATCTTACATAGACACAAAAAAGATGATATGAGAAGAAGGCAAGGAAGAGTAAAACCGATAGATAGGTGAGCAAGCATGGCACATGAAATGAAAGAATGAAGTTTTCTATGCTGGAGTTGCAGGTGCAGTTCGATGGCTTAAACGGGAAAGCATACTGCTGGCAGCACGTTGACGTGAGGTGGCTTGATGCGAAGCACCATTGTCGACAATATTAGACGGGATAACCAGACTACGAACAGGCGGTGCACTACGCTTTGCTTCAGTCTCATTCTTCCAACGTAAAATTTCGGCCTTTTTGGCTGCTTCTCCTTCCTTGCGTCCCATCAAACCACTTTGCTGGCCTTCCATAGCATTGCGCTTACCTGGTGGAACGTATGGTCGATTGGATTTAGATAATCCACTATTGGCCGAACGACTTCCACTTTTATTTGGGCTATCGCCTTTGATAGCCACACAAGTGGAATCATCACTTCCGCTACTTTCACCTTCGTCAACACTTTTGCGTCTCCAGCTTGATGATGAATCAGCTGCACTTCTTGCACCTCCTGGCTTGGATACCATCGAGAATGCAGAATGAGACATTGCACAAGAAGATGATTCAGGACTTGGTTGAGTGCATGACATTGCACTCGCTTGGCTGTATGCGCTTGCTGAACTTCCGTTCCAACTCAAAGGTGCTGAACGTGGTTCACGCCACCAAGAAGAAGAAGCAGATGAGGATTTTGCTGATTGTTGGGCATCTCCAATGGTTGCATTTGTGCTGGAAACAGTTGTGACTGTGTTTGCTGAATTGGGTTGTGATTGTTGGGTGGATCTTGTCATCGAGACTGCTGATGATCGCTTGAGCATGTGCCTGCTTTGCATTGCTCGTACTTCTTGAACATGTGTTAGACTTGGAGCACCTGGAGTACCCGGGATTAGGATTGGAGATTGTTGATTTTCAGCAAATAAGCCGACCTGATTTAAAGCTTCTTTGCCAGGAGAATCGCCCTCTTGATTTCCAAAGATAGCATTATGCCAGGTACTGTTGGAATCTTGACGTCTCTGCCAGACCAACATTGCCAATGCTTGCTCTCGTTGTGCTTGAATTAATTTGGCTCTTCCTGGTGCCAATTCGAATTCAGGAACAGAAAGCTTTGTCTCTTTTCGACATTTGCCTGTGCTCATGCACATATCGTCAAATGCACAAAAGTGTTGTTGCCCCGTAGTAGAATCAGTGTTTACTTTGCGATTATGAACACCTTTGATAAACACTCCGATGATAGGGCTACCTTGAGGTCGAGGTGTAGGAGGAGTGACGATCACTTGTACTTCGCCAAAATTGTGCAACATAGGACTTTGTGGTGTTGGACAACTGAAACTTCGGTGATGAGATGCAGTACCTGGAGATTTTGGTGCTGCAGTTCCAGGCGTACGTGGAAGAGGCGTGGTTGCAGATGGACTTGGAGATGCAACCAAAACATCCATACTTTCACTCCTTCTCAAACTTGCCAAACGATTACGTCCAAGAGCTTGCATCATTTTTGTACGTGCAACCAAACGAGCGTCAGAAGGTGGATTGGCTACGGTACCGATCACTTGTTGAGAACGAGCCTCGGATCCATCATCAAATACTTGTTCAATTTCGATGGTAGGTGTAATACTTGCGTGGGTTGAAGATGTGAGTTCCATTGGCGCAGGACGATGACGATTACGAGAATTGTTAATAGAGGATATACGTTTTTGCACTTGAGGACTTCTTTGTGAAGTACTTGAAACACGGCGATCGAAATGATTACCATTGGATTGAAGTGAAAATGTGCTGGGTAAACGAACATTGTTGTGAAATTGATCTTGATTATTATTTTGCTTATAATCTTCTTCACTTTCTCCTTCTTCTTCTTCAGAAATTGCAGTTGTTGAACTATGATTTGATTCAGTTTCATCACTGCTATCATCCGATTCATTGCAACGTAAAGCCAAAGCTTGAAAGAGTGCAGATCGTGTACGGCTACGCATTTCGTCCGTATTGACGACAACTTCTCGCTTTGATGTGATTTGATCGTTGGAAGTGACTGAAGTGATTGGATTTGGAAGAAGATTGTGACTCATGTTGTTGTTGATGTTTTGTGCTGAATTAGAGGAAATGTGCCGCCAAACAATTGATTAAAAAAAACGAAATCGATCAAAAAAGAATAAATAAAACAAAGATCAAGTGGAACCTGCCAACTTGTCAATGCAAAAGAAGGTGAAAGGAAAAGAAAGAAAGAAGGTGATTGGGTGTTGATGGGATAATGATTGTTTGAAAGGAAGCTAAATAAAGGTAAAAGTTGTTCTTTTCGCTTTAATGCTCACGATCAAAAACAAAAAATAATCCCAGGAAACACCAGACGATCCACGTCGATGGAAGAGAAGAAAGAAGATGTATGTGACTTGTTAAATTTGTATACCAATGTTTCAGGTACCCCTGTCAGAACAAATACCACACGATATGTATCCGAGTAACTAGCTCTCCTTTTTCTTCTTTTCTTCTCGTAACCCGCCGGTTTGATAGGTAAATCCAAAACGGTAATCAACTATCCGCACACAATTGTGATACACTAGTTCTTGCCTAGATTGGATGATATACGCTTCGGTACCTTAATCTGTTTCTGCCTTTTTCTTCTTCGCGGAATTTATTTTCTCCACCTCCGCAAGTATTTTTGTTGCGCAGCGCTGGGCTGCTTAGGTGCAGTGAAATGCAACCGTATGCGTGTGTAGATATTGGATGGCGTAAAGTGTACGCCTAAATTGGGTCAATGTCGTTTCTTTTCACTTTTTCTAAGCGCAGAGCTTGTGGTTGATTCAACGCGTAGATTCTGCAAGCAGATAAAAAATGATTTATCACGTCTGATGGTATTTTCGTTCACCTACGGATAGGTAAGGTGAAGTTGCACACGATACCTCGTTCGTTTGGAAAGTATTACTTTTGTTGAGTTGAGAGAGTGATAGTTGACAGCTGTTCTTTTTGAAGGATCTGCGTGGCGCTGTCCAAAAGGGTGAACAGAATTGATATTTGCGTACCTTAATGGATGGTATTACGTTCCCGACCGGTGGAACTTGTTGAAGAGGGTGAGATGAAAAGTACAATAATTGCCTGTTTTCTTCTTTATTTTGGTGAGTGGCTTTATTTTATCGATGATCGTTTTGGGGGAAGTCAATATTATCTCAAAGGTTATCAACCTAGTTGAATGTTTTAAGTGACATTTGGGGTTCTTCAATTTATCAAGATCGATGATCAAGTAGGTACTATATACTCTTTTCCTTTTCATTTTGCCTCATTCTACGTTTCCGTGTTTTATGTGACAATTGTGCCTAATCGGCTGCAAATTCAGCCTTGAATTGAATCAGAAAAATAGCATTTAGTCTATGTATTCCATTTTAGACACATTATCAGGCATTGTTCCTGACTATCTCTTATTGTTCTTCTTCTGAGGCAGTGCATGTCATTAAAGCAATCCGATTTAAATGGCTGTGATGATGCACTCTTTTCCTGTTTATGAATTAACAAATATACAATCGATGCAGGAACGTCAACTCCCGATACCTTAAGGCTATATTTCATTGAAGTTCATACACACACTCTCTTTTTTTTTTCAAACGCCATGGGCTAGCCATTTTGATGATGAAAGGCTGAAAAAGTCCGATTTGATGAGGACATGAGCAATTCCAAAATATCCAAACGCCCACACAGATGCAAAAGAGAAGCAAAAGGTGCATGTGGTGCTTCACGCTATGACAGTGTGAAAATCAAATCAAATCAAATCGTTAGTTCGTGCGCCAAATGCAAATAAAATAAAACATTTGGGCGTAATGAAACGCCGAATTGCATATTAGAGTTTGTTGCAGATCATACACTGATATTATGCCGCGCGTAGCACACGTACGCCCTTCCTCTCTAACTTTGCCAAAAAACGGGCTGGAAGAAAGTTGCCAATCAATTAAGGCGCCGCCTCTTTTTTGGCTTCCTTCTCAATTTCCCATTCCGATCATCACAAAATACTAAATAGATGCAACTTGTAGATGAAAGTATGCTTAAACTTAGTCAGGTGACCACATAGTCTACATCTCTTGCGACTTATTTTACGTCATCAAAAAAAGTGGTCACGAGGATTGCTTGAAAGTTCCTTACGCCATCGCGGGGTGCTGAAGTATGGTGCTACGTATCAGAGGCATATATGTGCATAAACTGAGAGAAACATTTCTATTACTTCGAGCAGCTAACTTTACGAAGATGAGCCAAACTGTTCACTCCGCAATGCTTGTTGTGTGTCCTGTAGAATGTGTACCTGTCGCTTGGCTCAGTGTTTCCATTAGCGTTAATATATTTGTGCATGCATGCATGCCTACGCTGAGGCAATGCTGAGCCAATTCTCTTCCTACCGAATCATACCTGGTTGATCGATAGAGTGAAATCTTTTCCTCTCCTCTTATTAACGGTGATACGTTTCGCCCTCACACACATATTGATAGCAATTAGTCAAACAGAGAAACAAATTACGATGTTATTACCCAGTAAAGGTACACTTCCCGATCGAAATGGCAATGTTCAACTAAATGTTCCGATTTATTCAGACGAAGATTGTGAAATAAATTCACCTCCGACTTATAATGAAGTGCTGACAAATGACATTCTACTTTCGCCTGCATTAAAACGTCGGTTAATCGTACTTTGCTTAACAACAATCTTTGTACATTGTAGTTTCATCTTTCTTTTAATAGAAGATGAAGGTACGACAAAAACTACTTCTAATCCATTTTGGATAAGCGCATACATCATTTCTGGACTAATATCAAGTCTCACCATTCGAAAGCAAGCTTTCATTTGGATTTTCAAAAGAACGATTTCTCCACAATCTTCTCTTTCAAGCTCAACGGCAGGACGTGAAGTTCTTTTGATCTTATGGGTCGTGAATACTGTTGCACTTTTGGTTGGCCTTCGGATTTTGAGGGAATTCGCAAAGGTGCAATTCTCAGACACATTTTCAACTTGTATTATTATCGCTCTTTGTTTGTATTGCGGTATGATCCTTTCCGTAATTATTGCAATCTTTAGAGCAGCTCACGTCCAACAAGGTCAAATAAGAAGATGAAGCATACATCTTTATTGTAAAATTTCTATATTATCGATACAAGAAACAAAAAAAACATCATGTTGTATCATCACAAGGGAAGACCACAAACATCGCAATCCGTTGCACTCGCATCATTCTCAAAAGTGCAATGAGGACAAGCTTTCACCGAAGAAGCTACTGGAGGCGGGGCTGGTATTGGTGCCGGTAAAGGTGACTCTTGTCTACTTGCTTGCGTCGATCCAGTTCGTCTATTTGCAGATGCTCCATGAGCAGTAGAACTTGCTGCATCTTCAAACATATCTTCGTCTTCATCCAATTCTTCATCATCGTCAACCGCAAAGTCAAAATCGCCATCTCCATCATCCGATCCCGTATAGAGAATAGGCGAATCTGCTCTCCTTCCACTTGGTTGATGAGATGTAGTTGAAGATCGAGTAACGGGTGCCTCACGTATTGGTGAATCAGGAACTGCACCTCGTACGTCGCCCACTTTACCCGCATACGCTCCCGTTCCCCCACCTGTTGTTTGACCAGACTTTGTATTACCTCCTCCATCCATTGCTGCAATAGCTGCCAAATCCTCAGCATCAGCATCTTGTGGCTGAGGCGCAGATTCTTTTGCGATGGCGGATAATGTTTGCCATCCCGTCTTCTGTAGCAATTCATCAAGATCAACTCTATGATCATGTGAAACGGCCACCTTACATAATGCCTGAATATCATCATTATCTAGAATACCGCATGTATCCAAGAAACAGATCAAATGCCAATCACTTAGAATTCCAACCAATTTCTCGCGAGCATTTTCCAATTCTGGATTGATGTCCATCTTCCCTTTTCCTTTTGTATCGTTTAACATCGCTGCATAACCAATCGGGAATAATTCTTGACCTGCAAGCACGCTGTTGATGGACGTCAGTGCTTTAGTTAAATTTTGATCATGTAATCCAGGTCGGTTCTCGATCGGAAATTTGGAAGATAAAAAGACGGGCGTTGGTTCATTTGGGAAACCATGCGTGGCAGTAATCAAGAGGTACTCTACAGGAAAAGTCGGCTTTGCACTCTCCTTGACGTCGATCTTGTATTCATTCTTGTATCGGTAGAACACTTCCGGCACATATCTCTTCCCTTCGCTTGGCCTAACACGAATAATATTTGGATTCACACTCGCTTCAATCATATCAGCGCTCACCATAGCCATTCCTTGTTCGCTAATTTGATATGCACTGACATCGATCGCTCCTTCTTCTGTTCCGCTGATCACACAAGTGACAAATTTGCTATTATACTTGCCCGATGCACTAAATCTAGATGGGTTCGGATTACTCTTCTGTAAAGTAGACGAAAACAATACTTCGCATCCAGACAAGAAGAAGCTGTCTTTGTGTCGCTTGCATAACACCTTACCTGCTGCTTCTGGGTCTTGAAAAGTCGGGTCCAATGGCGAAAGGTCAGTGTAAATCATGCCTACTACTGACATATTTCCACAATTCTGCGCCAATTTTTCTATCCTTCCTGCATCTTCCCATGGTACACCCAATGTCAACCCATCTGCATCGCCTTCTTGCGGTGGCTCAGCGATCGCTTCAACCACAGCTTTAATGCCCATTGGCACTTTGTCGTATGGCTCATATCTCCCAATCAAGAATCCAAACCGCTGAAGTCCTGTCGACCGCCAAAAGTTGAGCAAATTTTCGATGAGCTGGGGATGAGCGAATTCGACATGATCGACCATTCTATAAGGCTGGCGCTGAAGGGTGATAGCAGATGGCTGACATTTGGTACAAATCCCTGCTGGCCAATCCGGATGCTGTTCAGAAGGACAAGGCACTTTGACATTGTAATCTTCTTCTTCCAATGGTGGGATATAAGATCTCGAAGGCTTGTTTGTGGCAATATCGCGTTTTCTCAAATATGCGTGGAACGATAAATGCTTAATGCTGTTCTCCAATCGGAAATTTTCATCATAAGGCTCGAGAGGCATACAATAATCGCACATCGCTTTGTCCCCGTGTCTACAGAATTTCGGATCTTTACTTCGCGGAATCTTTCCATCTTGTGCTTCCCAAAATGTATCTACTGCATCCTCTTTGACAGTCTCCCAAGGTTTCTTTGCAGTTATGATGGCAGCTGAGCCATTGGTAGCAGTTGACTGAGTTCCATTTGTCGCACTTGTTGCTGGTGTTGAGCTTGAGGCTGCTGTTTCACTAGGGACAGATGAGGAAGTGGATGGAGCTGATGCTTCCGAGTAATTGGCATAGAGAAGATGTCCATGTGCTATTCCTAAGTCGGCAAGGGTTGTGCCCTTTAAATCCTCAGCACGCATCTCGCCACCACGCGGTTGATTCGACAATGTCAAAGTGGAATGATCTGCATTTTGAGTGGTTTGCAAGACCTGTAGGGTGATTGATGTAGAACAAATCAGCTTAAAGACTGCAAAGATAGCATCAACATGCCGAATCTACTCACCTGTTCGATTAGCTTTGCTGCATCATCAGTCGGCTCGAGAGGAAAGCGAAACGTTCCATCTTTCGAACGTACACGAACAAGCTGTTTGTAAGAGAAAATTTGTTATGGGAAAAGTCAGCATCTCCTGAGAATCGCTACCATTCTTTTCCGATGGGCAACTCACCATAATGTCTTTTCTGCTGTCGTATGATGTATGTCGTAATGGAAGTTTGAGTGGTCATGTGGAAGTACACCTATATCCGGACGCCCGGACCAGAAACGCGTATTCCTCGCTGAGCCAAAGTGCTGATCATATAAGCAGCCCAATTTTCCTCCACTAAAATATGGATGATTGCACTTTTGACATGCGTAGACGCACGTGAGTTTGTCGGATCAATTCTTCGCGACTTTTTTTTTCTTTCCTTAGCGTTTTATTCTAGGAAGATCTGGGCGGATCGAGGGTAGACGACGTGTGACACCCACCCCTCAAGAATTTATTGGGAAGCATGAAGAACTTCTTCTTGGCTCTATAGAAGCGAAAAAAGCCGATTAGCAATGCATTTGTAGACTTTTTTAGCCTCGGATCACGCTTGAGCAGCGGTAATATGATTCCGGATCTATACAATAGAAAAAGTTTGTTCACCCTCAATCAATGTATGTACAGATATATTGATCTGACAGTCTGGGCTGAATTTCACACAAAATAAATAAGCTTGTAATTGTAATTGATTGAGTCCCGACTTGAGAGCAGGAACAGAATCTCTAATCTGCGTGTGCTGCGATTTAGGCTACAAAGCTTAAAAAATGAAATCAGTCACGAGTCGAGCTAGAAGAAAAAAAAAAAAAAAATGTCAAGACGCAGTAGCCAATTTTTTAGGGTAAATTATTAAGTGTGACGTACCTTTGCTGCACTAGAGAAGCCAATTCATATCCACAATCAAATCATCAATTTAACACTCCTACCATCTACCTTAATACCCTCTCAACCTCCTCTTGATTCCGTCTTTCCGGTCCATCTTCTTCTTTCTTCAATTTACGTTTCGTCTTTCCTAGGAGCTCGATTACGTTTTGATTGAAGCTCACATTCCCTTTCGAAACTTTCGTACGTACGACATCGAAAAAGCAGCCAGGTAAAGAAGAAAGCTTCTTCCTTAAAACAGAGCATCTTAATTCGACATCTTGGTTGATCGTCGTCATTTCGGCTTTCGATTGATAAAGAGAGTACAGGACTTCATCTCATCAGTTCGGAACGAACAAATTTCAACAGTCAGCAAAGCATGTCCAACAAAGATCTGTTCCAAATTTGCCAAGAAGGCGATTTGGACAGCTTCCACCAATTATTCGAACTCGATCCAACAACTGATATCAACGCAAAAGATGTGCATGGAATGTCAGCTTTAGCATATAGTGCACGTAATGGACAGGTAGATCTTGTTCGCGAATTACTTCAACGCGGTGCTGAAAAGCATGAAGTGATGGAACAAGGATATGGCTTGAACAATGCAGAAATTGCTGGCTTGTTGCATGGAGGAGAAAGTAACGAGCAAAATCACCAACAGAACGGAATGAATGAAGGAGAAGGTTTGGTGCCTGTTCAAATGGAAGATGGATCGATCACCTACATGAATCCTGCTGCTGACTTTGGTCAAGGATACGGCATGCCACCACCACAATTCGGAGGGCCACAATTCCCTCATCATTTCTTCCCTATGGAGGGCATGCATGCAGGTGCACCCATCTTTCAACCTGGAAATGGAATGGGAAGTGGCAGACGCAACCATAGCCGCAAAGAATCGGGAGTCAATCTACCGCCGCCAGATGTTGCTCGCATGATCCCTTGCAAATATTTCCCAAATTGCAAATACGGCGATAAATGCGTCTTTGCTCATCCTATTCCCATGGGTGCTGTTCCACCAATGCCTCCCCAAAGTCATCCTCTTTCACCTTCTATGTCTCACCCTCCACCGATGCAACCAATGTTCTACGGTCAAATGCCACCAGGATATCCTTATCCACCTTATGGCGCCAACCCACAACAATTCTTACCTCCAGGTACACCGATGGGACACCCTGCTCACATGCCGCATTTCAATGGCGTGCCACAAAACTTTGGCGGTCATTCACAAGGAGGTGAACCCCAGACCCAAGAATCATTTGGACAATCTGCACCAGTAGAAGGTGAGAATGTCGTTTCTGGCGAACAAGGAGAACAATCTGGGTCCAATTCACCAGCAGATGCAAACAGGAAAAGTCAGGATCAGAACACTGAGGCTCCAACAGAAGCTCCCGGCATGGCTGCCATCCTCAATTCGGACGAAACTGTGACTGCCGATCCATCTTCTTCCACGGCAGTGGAGAGTACAGAAGAATCTTCTGCAACCGCCAATGGAAAACCCGTTCACAGGAGGCAATCATTCAATTCCTTCTTACATCATCATGCAGTTCCTTTCCAACCTCAATCCCATATTGCAGCAGAAATGAACGGATTGACGATGGATGGAACAGCCAACGGATTCGTGCCTCGCTCAGCGATGCAAGGAGCAGGAAAAGCAAGACGGATGAATGCATTCGCCGGTAGCGTGAACGGAAACTTTAGTGGCAAGAGAAGTAATCATAGCGGAGACAGACCTCCATGCACCTTTTTCCAATCTGGTCGATGCAAATATGGTGACGAATGTCGCTTCCCTCATATCCTAGCCGATGGAACTGATGCTCGTCCTTTACACGCACAACCACGAATGGTGTACTCGAACCAATATGCAAGCGGTACTGCCAGCGAAGCATCTCCATTGAATGGAAACTCAAAAGAACAAACAACCCGATCTAATGCTACAGACGGAACAGCTTCAACTGCAGGTAATGCAAATGCTCCAGCATCAGCACCTACCGGTCCACAAGCTGATAAGAAAGTCGCTCAACAGCAATCACAATTGCAACCACAGCAATCACAACAGCGAAACACTCACTCACGTCAACAATCACAATCTTCTGGATCCAACCAGAACAATTCTAATGCAAAGGACAGCAAACCTGCTACACAAAGCAATGGTGTTGTCCGATCTAATCCCTCAAAAACGAGCATTCAGGCCAACGGTCAACACAACAAAAGTAATAACAACAACAACAGTAATGCATCTGGATCCCGTTCAAACAAAAAGCACAACAACAATAATCAACAAAATCAGAAACCAGCTCAACCTTCCCAACGCGTGCCCACTGTCAATGACTTCCCAGCCCTTGCATCACCCAATCCTAACGGTACATCCCCTTCGCCGTCTGCGGCAAAAGCTACGAATGGAAGTGCTGAAGCTGCTTTCAATGATGCAAACGCTGCTGCTGCCGCTTCTTCGCCTTCTGCCTCTTCAACGCCTGCTGTACCTGCTAAGGTCAACTTTAGTGCTATCCTTTCTGCACCAGCACCTGTCAAGTCAGTCAAGGCTGAAACACCTGTCAATGGAGTCAATGGTGATTCCGAATCTTCATCTTCGGGCGCTGATGCACCTGTCGCCAATGGAGAAGAAAGTAAGCCTGTTCAAGCTCCAAAAACCCATGCATCCGTTGCAGCAGCTGCAGCCGCAGCCAATGCTGCTACAAACGGAGTGCCAACTGGGACTACTGTGAAAGCACAAAGTCAAATTGTTCAACCAAAAGCAAATGGTCATTCCAACGAAGGTGGTAGCAGCAAAAAGCAAACACAAAAGCAAGCCAATGGAAAATCAGGAAACAGTCAAAAAGCCAATGGTACAATTGCATCCTCTACTGCTGCTAAAACGAACGGAACACCATCGACAGCACCAACTGCCGATGATGACTTCCAATTGGTAAATCGTAGCCGTCATTCTTCCAATAAGCGTTCAACGCAAAGCAATGGTAACCATACGAATGGCCATGCAAACGCCAATGGAAAGACTGGCGGCGATGCGTATACCCCTCAAGCAAAAGCAGTCGCTGCGTGATTCGATTCCTATTGTCACAGCCATTGACTCATTTCTTTCCAGATCAACTTTCTCTTCTTAACACCTCAAATTTTTTTGTGCCACATCTTTTCCTCTCTTTGATGGTGTTTTCAAAATGCGTCTTTTTCTCTTTTTCTTTCTCTTGTACCGTATACGCTCGTAAGATTGGGTTCTTACAGAATCTCTTTTCATCTTCTGATCTCTCATCATGTTCACGCACGCATATTTTGATCGTCAAACATTCATCGTACTAGCAATACTTTCAAAATAGTATCTCTAGACAAAGCGCTCTCATACATATACAACATATACAACATATTCATTCGCATCTACCGTTGCAAAACATATGACTCATTTACTTCTTCTTCTTTGCTTCTTTCATTGATCATTACCTCTTTTTTTTCCCCATCATGTCTCATGACTTTTTTTTTCATACAATTTCATGCTAATCATCATGTACACTCTTTGTATTTTGTTGAAATTGCTCATTTGTGTACATCATCTAATTAGCTGTCACACGAACACGACGACGACCCATCGTGCCTGGACATGGCGTTGTAACATCGTTCCAGCATTGTGATCGATCTGTGACTTGAGCTGTACAGCAACATTGATTTCGCTGAAAAGGGAAATGATTGTTAATTAATGTTGCACAGGGTGAAATAGCATACATTCGCATAGCATACTCACCACACAAGGTCCTATTAAGCCATTTGATGGATCGGGATTACGATTTCCATTTGTTTCTTGTGAGATTCGAGTTTTTGGTGTACTTGAAGAGGAAGAAGAGGATGCTGTGACTGTTGCTGATATGATTGTAGTAAGCTGTTCTTGTAGTGTATTGACTTTAGATGCTTCACGATTCGCTAGTTCGTTCGAGTGTTGTGGTAGTGCTACGGACATTGTCATTTGTAAGAAGAGTAAAATGAGCAATGAAAAGGTAAATGCATGTATGAGTCGTGTAAGGAAGAGCATCGTGTATGTGGAATCGGATAGAATGTTTCAAGTGACGAAGCATTAACGAAGCACAAGTTGTAAGAAGGGGAAAAGAGGGCGAAAGAAAGAATTGAAGATCACCAGATTATATAGTCTTTTTTTTTCTTATTTTGTGGAGTTGTATCAATACCAATGCGAAGAAAGCTAGTGACCGGCTCAGCTGATATTTAATCCGAACATCTACCCGTCAGTCACCCTCAAATTGAGAGAGAGTATTAATTGGTGCACTAAATTACCCATCATTGAGTCCAAAAAATGCGCTAGTCCTTCATCTATGAACGAGAATGTAAATTTTGATCAAAATCATTGAACGTTTAGATTGAATTGATGTAGAGGCTCGAGCGTGATGGTGGGAGAAAAACATGAAGGAAGACTTTAAAAGGAAGCAGAATTGCACTCTACCCTGATAACAAAAAAGAGAAAGAAGAATTAATTTGAGAATTACGCTACGCACGGACAAAGTGCATTGAATGCACGCTAATTCGAGTCCCTTTGTTGTAAAAGATCGACGAGAAGATTGTCAATTTGACTGAGAAGGTGCATGTTTTGCACTTTATGATCACAACAAAGGGAGGTATGAGAAAGAAGTGATACTCTTAAGTCCCTTTTTTTTTAACAGTCACTATCTGTCAGGATTTTTTGGGGTTAAAGTACGGCTTAGTCAGCTTCTATTCTCAACTTCCACGTGCAAGAACCTCACCTTCTTCTTTGCAAGAATGAACGAAAGAAAGTCGTTGCATCTGATCCTCACTTGCCTTGCGCCGGCGTATGCGTATGCCGAAGAACAGAAATGTATCTGCACTCAATCACAAAATCACCTCACCAATCCTTTCAAAGACAAAGATAGCCAAAAGGGTCTAGCTATTCCTTCTTCGAACGCATAGCCACTTAAAAATTTGCTTGCTGATGGCGTTCTACTTATAAAATTGGGCCCTGTCTTATGATCAAGCGAGGAGTATCTGGCTTGGTAAGCCATTTTACATGTAGAATATAATCCTCTATTGTTTACGTGTGCGCAGCGCATATATGCATGCAATGAATATCTTTCTCTGTAAATACAAACATCACGTCAATTGCTATGCAGTGCAATTCCCGATCCGCTTTACGACTCTAAATAGTCTACATTCTTTCATTGTTAGGAACGCTTTGCAACTTTAAAAGTTGCTCAGAAAAGATAAGAAGCCCATTGTGTAATACAGTTTGAATCCCAGCATTGTTCTCCTTCAAAAAATTTAATCAAGTTATCCTTCAATAAATGACTAAAGAGATGGGGACGTTTATAAGCCACAAAATAGTCAATGGCTGTGAGTATTAATGTAAGCATAATAAATTGGACTTTTTTTCCGAATTACCGTTTCAAGGTCAGTTCTGTGCGATTCAACAGTCTAAGTAAGAATACGTACGTGTATTTTGTGGTTGATCTGCAAGATCCCCTTACTTGCATTCTATTTCTATTTTTCGGTTTACAGAGAGATTTCAGTCACAGTCATTGTACTTGATTGATTTGGCGGCCTCTTTCGGAAATGATCTTTTAACCGATAAAGAAAAAAGCCAAAAAAAAGACTGTTAGAGTTCTCTTTCTTGCTTGATCAAAAAACACTTCCTTTCACAAATTCAAAGTCAGCTGTTATTTATGTATTCGGCCAATTCTAGACCGATTTCTATCAAGACGCGTTTCCTGCGAAAGTGCATCGTACGCATGAAAAAAATATATCTATGTATGTACCTTAATGTATTCTAGCTTAGATGAAGGTAGTGGCGCAAAAGCCGTGCAGAGCTTATTTTTTTTTTTGTTCTTGGAAAAAGAGGAGAAAAAGTACTTGCTTGCATTCATTCTTCCAGAATGCACAAGTTGCGAATTCCAAGGAAAAGGATATCATTGTATTGGGATGTGATTATTCTTCATTCGCATGATGCATGCAAGCAAGACTATTTGCTTTAGTGGAAATAAGGGAACAGTTCGAGGAAGTATGTACCGGTTTGTAGAATATGTATGTGCACGTTTTCTCGGCCTTAAGGCTTCAGACAAGCAGAATTGACAGGTACATTTGACAGCACTTCCCCAGTAATTCATTGGTGTACCTTGGCATACATTTGTACTTGAACGGCTTCTCGGGCATCGAAGAGTGATGAAAAATTATTCGCTGCTTCATCCCCAACTACAGATGCTTGATCCCTACCCTTCCGTAACCCGAATCGGATCTAGGTGCTGAGCAATACCGATACAACACTCACCCAACCCATCATTACATTTGCGACTTTATTCGACAAGATGTTGACATTTTGAACTAGCAAAAACATCTTCATCATAAGCACAGACGAATATGGACGGTGGCGAGAGCAGCACTGGTGTTGGCCAGTCATCCCAACATGAAAAATCTAGAATGAATCCACGTTTGGCACAATGCTATTATGCTTTGCCAGATCTAGAACACGTCAAATATGCGATCAATACTTGGTTTGAACATGAGTTGGTTAATACACGTTCATACGTGACTCAAGAAGAAATGTATGACTTGTATGATCGAGTGAATAACATGGAAGCAAGTCCAATCGAATTAGCTTTCTTGTACGTCTTTTTGATCGCAGCAGGAGCAGCATCACTAACACAAACGTCACAAAAGACTAAATCTGTACTCGAATCACTTTATTCGATCAAATCAGCACGTAAATTCGCCGGAATCATCTTTGAATTAATCACTTTAGATCAATATCAACAACAATTGCAAATGCAACAACAACAACAACAACAACAACAACAACAACAACAACAACAACAACAACAACAACAACAACAACAACAACAACAACAACAACAGAAAAAGCAACAGACAGAAAAATCCACAGCGTCTACATCCAAGTCCAATGCAAAACAATCGTACGAATCGTATAATTGGTTATGCTTGGCCAAATGCCCGACTGCATTACTTCACTGTCGTCTTCATTCGATGTTATGTTGCTTTTTCCACCAAGCTCGTGATGAAACACGAAGTGTTACTCATGGAAATCATGCAATCCGTTTTGCACGAATGTACGGCCTTTTCGACCAAATCAAGGAAGCAAAGGAACAAAAGATGACTACTGAAACAGGCGATTTACCTTCCACTTCTCAGTACACAGAAGAGCACATATATGCACTTCAACGCATTCAATTTGACATTACTGTTTATCCTCGATTGTCGATGTCACTCAATATGAACACAAAGAAGACCAGAGGAAGGGAATCAAAGGATGCAAATGCTGCTTCAGGAGAATGTATCTTATTGCCGTCAGAAGCATGCCAAGATCCAAGCGTGATTGTTGTTTCACCCGATGGAAAGCGATTACCGTCTTTAGCATTCGACTTTCAATGCTTAAAGTTGATCTTGTCTGAAATTCGAGCAACTTCATATACACAATCAAGACGTGAAATGCAACTCAATGCAGATGAAGCGGCGGCAGAAGAATTTGAAGATCAGCTTTTGGGTGTCGACTCAAATATCCGAGCAGAAGCACGAAGAAGAAAGCGAAAAGATCAGGCATTTGAACGTTCAAAACGAGCAATCGCAAACGATGATGTTGTCTTAGCGCTGATGGATCTATTGCCTTCATGGACGAAAATTGATGTGAAAAAGAATTGGATGGAAGGATCATCACAGTTGGTATTCGATGCGACTAGTATTATCAATATGCTTTGGGCTCGATATGCATGCAATCGATTAAGGACAGATAATTTGATGCAAACGTGTGAAGTAGAAGAGATGTCTGCCGAATTGCAATGTCGAGCTTTAGCATCTGCTCAAGATACAATTTTTCTATTAATGCAAGTTCGACAATTGCTTCGAACGCCTTTTCAATTCGCTTCAGCTCGCGAATGGTTATTTGCAGAAGCAGAATGGGCTATTAATGTGTATAATCGAATCATGGAAGCGGAAATTTATCGTGAGCTAAACGATTCCCCTCCTGCATCACCAAAACAATTTCCAAATCCACCAACATCATTGGACAACAGCAAATCGCATAGCTCAGATACAGCATCAACTATAGCTTCTCAGTCTCCACGTTTCAGTTCGCTCAACGTCACTCCGCCAAATTCATTAAGTCGTGAAACATCTCCAAGCTTGCAAGTTCCCACTGTCACTTCTGCTCAAAGCAGTAGACGCAGCAGTGCTGATAAGGCACACCATGACGAGGATGATGGGATATCTGTCGAACAAAATTCATTACAAGTCGTTCATGCGCCAAGGGAAAGAAGGACGGCCATCGCACTAGATTCTACCGAACATATGATGTCAATGCATTTAGCTGCGGCCACAGCAGCAGCACAAGCAGAAGAGCAAAAAGCAAGAGAACAAAGTTATAAATATTTTGCTTGGTTTGTTTTTGATTTCAAAGGAATTTATACAACAATGCAAGATTTGCATTGTTTCGGACCGGCAGCATTTGAAGCTTCAAGAACACTTTTACGTTTGCAAGCACCTCCAAAGCCAATGTCATCGCCTACCTTATCACCTGAAAACGAGAGAGCTTTATTGGAAGAAATTCAATTTTCTACTGCTAGAAGAGCTGCTTTACCATACAAAGATGGTTTGATTGCTAATACATCCGCAGCTGCAGCAGTAGCTTCGGTTCAAGGAAGGAGGAATAATAACAATACAAATCAACCAATACCCGCACTTCTACAATCTAACAATCAAGCCTTCGCTAAGCCTGCCCAACGCAGAAGGGTTAATGAGTCTACCGTGTATGAAGTTCGAGAGTGATCTTTGCCAAAATATTGCATTAAAGGTGCATCTAATTTGATACACGAAAAGCTGTACCGTAATTTATACTGTATTATACAAAATTGCCGCCTCAAAAGGGCTTTTCCGCCCTTTGATTTAGATGAGTTCTTGACTTGGAACGTTTACTGCCAGCGGCACCAATAATCGCCTTTTTGACGATGTCCAATTCATTTAAAACTTCAAAACCCGTACTTCTGCCCCAAATAGTTGCTCGACTGATTAAATCACCCAAAATGCTATTGGAAGGATTACCGGGAGGTGAAGGTGTGACGAATAACCAATGAAGATGATCTACTGCGCTTAACATTACTTGATTAGCTATATATCTTTGACGTGGATAAGCTTGTAAGCTTATATGACTTCCAAGATCACCTCCTTGTGCTGTTGCTTCAAGTAATGTTTCGCCAAGAGCACGAGCATCTGCTAAACCTAGATTAAGGCCTTGACCAGCTAAAGGATGAATCGTATGGGCAGCATCTCCTATTAATACTGTCCTGCCATGAGCGATAGTTGAAACGCCTGATTCGATATTTGTTTGTGCACCACTCAATCCAGAAGCAACAGAAGAAATTCCTTCGATCGCTTTTTGCAGGAATGTAGACGGTAATAAAGCTCCTGCTCCAGCTTCGGCAATGCTTGTTTGACGTAAGGAAGATCCTAAATAGGCTTCTGCATGAGACAATTTGAGCGGGAAACCAGCCACACTTCCTTTAAGGATTGATGCAGCTGGTACAGGTACATCCTGACCAGACCCTTGCTCAAAGGTAACTGTCATTAGCTGCTCTTCGATTGCAGGTGCGATCCACGAATGATCATGAATATCAAGACTTGCATTACTAGCTATCCTGGTCAAGATTGGACTAAGACTGTCCCATGGTAAGCGAAAAGCGGCTGTTATAAGATGTGCAATAGGTGAAACTTCTTCATTCGCAAAATTTTCCGATTCAAATTGCTTTTGTAGCCCAGTTAACGCTTTTGCAACGTCTGGTGGTAAAGTCCATACGATTGATGCAGAGTCATCTGCAAGAGGAAGCCAAGCAATTGTGCCGGTCGGTAAGAAACGTTGATATGCAACTCTTTCTGGAAGAGATGATTGAGCTAGCCCTTGTGCGGTCTTTACTGTTGCAACAACACCCATTCGTTCATATGGCCATCCCTGTGCCTTGATACCAGCGTATTTGCGTACAGGTGAATTATTGCCATCAGCGCCAACTAACAATCTTGCTTTGATAGGCTTATGATCACCACCCAAATGAACCAAAGGCCAGGCATCCGTATAGCTTGACGTGGTTGCTATTTGTTCTGCATTTTGATTCGATTGCATTGCTTCAATATTTTCAACCTTTGTACCATCTAGGACACGAATGAAAACACTGTACTTTGACTTTAGCTCTTCTATTCTACTCAACATAGCTTGTTGTAGATTACTGATTTCCACCATTGAACCTAGCTGACTATCATTTGGACTCGAGACATCAAAGTCTAGAGCAGCGCCCGTTAAGCCATCTGTGACGTGCATAGAATGCACAGGTCCTACTCGATTTGTCAACAAAAAGTTTTCTACTCCAAGATCCACTAACCAATCACGATTTTCTTCAGTAAGGTAAATTGCTCTATTCTCCCAATCATTAATTTTTCCTTCAGACTGTTTCGTCTTTAACCATGATCGTAACTTGTCCAGAGGTGAAGCCTCCACTAAAGTGATGCTTCCTTTTGCTGATTGGAAGGCGGGGTTTGAAGCGAGCGAACATGCTAATGCCAAACCAACAACGCCACCTCCAACAATTACTACATCAGCAGAATCTTGATGGTCTGTCTTAAACAAGGATGAGATGGAACGCTTTCCTGATAAGGTACTATTGATCAATGGCCTAGATGTAGCATTGTCGGATCTTCGGGAAGAAATGGCTCGTCGAGGTGTAGCAACCGTATTGATCTTTTTTGTCCGGATTATGGAGGGAAATGCCTCTTTGTTCGTTAGTGTCACCCTTGAGGAGCTGGCAATCCGACTGACTGACATTTTGAAGGAATGATTAATGAAAGATGGAGGAAGGAAGCTTCTCATGTCAGCAGAAAAAAATGGAATCTGCGCTAGCCGTAGATTAGGCTTCCCTGACACGCTAAACACAACTCTTCTCGACATTAATCAGAAAAGTTCGGAATTGCAGACAAGTTAGCGTGTTCTCTCTCCACACCTTCTTGCCCATCTTTGTCCACCAAACGTTTGCATTCATGATGCTATAAAACGAAATGGCTCCTACGATCGACGAGCTACGCAAGAATGCCCCATCACTTTTCTTGATGGGTATGCGAGGAGCGGGAAAGACGACTTTAGGTAAATTAGCAGCGGAGCATTTGAACGCACGATTCATTGATGCAGATGATCTGTTTGTGAAGCGATATGGAAACACACCGAAAGATTTTGTTGCAAAAAATGGTTGGCCAGCATTCAGAAAGAACGAAACAATCATTTTAGAAGAATTACTGCAACATGCAGAGCAAAAAAAAGAGCCAATTGTTGTGAGCCTAGGAGGTGGAGTTGTCGAAGAAGAATGTAATAGAACTTTGCTAAAGGCGGCATGGGGATCAGAAGATGGCATTTTGAGACCGGCGAAAAAGATTGCGGTGATTCACATCTTTCGTGAATTAGACAAAGTTCTTTTGGACAGCAGAGGTCTCCCAAATTGGACTGGCTTAGTCACAGGTGGACAAGAGGTATGGCAAAGAAGGCGGCCATGGTTTCGGGAAAGCTCTTCTCACGAATTTGTCAATTTTACCGATCGAGAAGTTCTGAAACACGCATCAAGCAAGAATGAAAACCATCAAGCGGAATCATCACGCGCTGAACGATTGAGATTTGAGGCTGTAGAAAGAGATTTCGTTCGTTTTCTCGTTCAGCTTTTAGCATCTTTTCAAAGCCAAACTTTACCCTGGAAGCCGGAGCCAAAAGGAAGAAGCTATTTGGTCACATTGCCTTTCGCTGATCTTCATCCGCACGTTGATAAACTACCGCTGATCACTCTAGGCGCTGATGCAATCGAACTCAGGGCGGATTTACTCAGCGATCCAGTTGCCTCCAACGCACAGACGGACATAATTGAAGCATACGAGAATCCGTCTTTATCTTACTTGTCAGAACAGGTTGCACTGATTAGACGTCATTTGCCAGATTATCCGCTCGTATTCACGCTTCGGACACCAGCTCAAGGAGGCCGATACCCTTATCCGGCTGATGCTCCAGCGAAAGCACTATTCACATCATTGCGACATGCTCTTAAACTCGGATGCAATGTGATCGACATTGAAATGGGTCTTGATTCAGAACAAACGCAAACGCTTATTGAAGAAGCAAAATTAAGGAAGATCACTGTGCTAATATCTTGGCGAGATCAGAAACCTTCAACATCCGATGGATTTGATTGGGATGTCACTCGTGCCACACAATTGTACACCAAAGCTGGTGAGCTTGGAGCAGATATTGTAAAAATTGTCGGGACCGCAGGAAGGTTGTCTGACAATTTTGCTTTACAGCTGTTCTGTTCTGGATTGAAAAAGAAGGACAGGTTGCCATTATCTGCTTACAATATGAGCTATCTAGGCCGAATGAGTCGTTTCTTGAACCCCGTCTTGGCTTCCGTTACACATCCGATTGCAAAAGAGCTCAGTAAGGAAGGTGTAGTTGGGAATCCATCTATGACATTCGAGGAGATTCAGAGGGCGCTTCATCTGTGCGGTTTGATTCAACAAGCACACTTTCTATCGATCTCAAACTCTCAGTCCAGCTCCCGCAAATTTTCTGATTGGTTTAAGATGATGGGACTACCTTATACGATGTTACATTCGAGCATGGATCAGGATAGCGTGGAACAATTAATACACCATGCCGATAAACGTCTCGGCAATCTTGGTGGCATCTGCTTTCCGGACGGGTTAGCATGGAAGGCCAGAGACCAAATCACTCTTCCGAACTTGAAATGCGATCCAAATGTCCAAGATACTGACATATTTGATTGTATCACATCAACGCTTTCTCTTGAAAGTCGATCAATAAATGTTGCGCCTCAAGCGATTGAATGGATTGCAACTAACAAATTGGTGGAAGCTTTAGTGGACACCATCACTGCTTCCATCAGTCCGTCTGTGCATCTCACCAAAAGATCAAGAATGGTTGTCCTGTCGGCACACCCAAACTCAGATAGTAAGATGGATTGGTATGCAGGATCGGCACGCCAAACAGCAAAGCACTTTGCCCTTTTGTGTACGATTCATAATGGCAGCAATAATCAATGGAAAGTTGATGGAGTGCCAAAAGGAAATGATGACGAGTTCTTTGGTCAAGATCCGACAGTGATAATCAATTGTCAGAAGAATACCACCTCTTTCGATTCAAGCTTGTTTGAGAATTCACTTGGAGGATTATATGTCGATATTATCGAAAACCGCGAGACGCTTCAAACCCTTCAACTAGAAGAATACAAAAATATGGGATGGCGATGTATCACCTCTAATGATCTTTGGAGATATGTTGATGCCCTACGCTTCCGAGCTTTTACCGCTCGAAGAGCGCCTTCAATCCTGTCAGATTCTTGATGATCCCACCTCACGACACTCTGGACTCATGTCACGCAACATTCAATGTACAATACAATGCATTTTATCATAAAAGCATCAGTCACATCTGCCAATATCACCCTTCTTTTGTGAATAATAGTGAGAGACCTAAGCCTCCCAAAAGTAGATACTTGAGCTTGGGGTAATCGTTTAGCAAAATTGTCACATATCCAACGTATGGTGCATATCTGCAGATAGAATTTGGGAGTTGAATGATCAGCAAAGTTTCCCAAATACGTTTGTCGCATAGGTTTGTCTACTCACCCTCTCACTTTTCCAATAATGTTCTTGCGACGTAGCCACAGTGGGCCATCGTACAAACCTAAATCGTCTCGATCGTTATTGTCACCCTTTGTGAGGATTAGCTGGTCATTCTCATCTCCAGGGCTGTAATTTTAGAATGAAGATAATAGGGTTAGAAAGGCCATTCGAACGCCAGACGAATTGTGCTACTCACATATCATGAACTTCAAGGACACGATGAACGATTGGGATATCAGCTTGTGGCATTTTATAAACGGTGATATCACCAACACGGAAACGTTCGTTTGGCATTGATAAAAACAATAAATCACCACGATAAAATGCAGGTTCCATCGATCCACTTAAAACCACAACGACAGGAGATTCTGTATCTGTGATATAAGATAAACCTTTCCACATGCATAATGCGGTTGATAAAACTGTTAAGAAATTCAATGCTTGCATCAAAGCTGAACGTACGTTCATGCCTTGTAAAGAAGACAACATTTTTGGTCAAATGTGATACTTCAAGGTTGTAGGAAGAGTAGTTTCGAAGAGGAAGAGGGGATCGTAGAAAGAAAGTGAAATTGGGTTTCTCTTTTGGCGGCGTAAAACGGCGCAAGCGCAGCGCTGGCGCAGTGTTAACAACTTTCAGAATTAAGCTCGCGAAGAAAGTAACACGTACTAGTGATGCACAATAATGACGCCCCCCCTCCAGGGCGTGAGGTATATTTCCATGGGGGGGCGTCATTATTGTGCATCACTAGTAGGAAGGGTTTTGAGATTTTAGCGTGCGCTTGCGCCTTGACCACCTAGTCTACCCATATTCGAGGCTTGAACACTTCATGAGGCGTACTCTTGCTCCCAATCTTGATGGTCATAGTGGAAAGATGATGTATTGCATTTATTAAATCTTTCTAAAAGAAACAATGATCGAATATTGTAGACATGCGATTGCGTAAATTCTCGTAACCACGAAGATTGGATTGCGAGCTTCAGCATGTCACAACATTTAGCCTTGAGAAAATTCATGCGAAACGTGATATGCAAAAAGCAGCCACATGTTTTGACAAAATATTTTACATTGAAAACATTTGGACCAAAGAAAAGAAATGAGCTCACAAGCTTTGCGAAGGTAAATTAATCGATTTCTATTTGGAAGGTAGTTTATTCAATTTTGGACAAGGAGAAGATGACACGAAGGCCGAATAAGTGTGCAAGTATCTGATTGTTTTGCCTTTCGTCCATTCGGAATTTTCATCTTTCCAAGGAATACTCAATCCGCTTTCCACTTTCTTCTATTAAATATTGTTAGCATTCTGGAACTTTGGTGAGTTATACACACCAGTCTGCCCTGCATGGTGGGCGATCGTTCAACTCTCAGTGATAGTGATCTTGCATAGCCGGCAAGAACAGGAAATTCGAGTTATGACACACACGCAGCGCATACAACCTTCCGTCGGAAGATTGTGATCACGCCATACTAAGGCGAAGTTCTTTTGCGATCAGATAAAGTACATACCCCCTAACACTCACAATCATACAGCATGAGTATGAATTTGCGGCTTTATATTTCCAGATTCCAAACTAGTAGTGTTTATCTATGGATACCATCAGAAAAGAGAAGAGGCTCTTCAAGAAAGATGAAAGCTAAGGTCATTCAACTACGAAAGCACGCAATTGTGGAAGTAGAGGTATATAATAACCATACATTCAGGACTCAATCCATTCTCTTCTCTTCCACCACATCACAATCATACTTCATCTACCCTTCCTCCCCGTCTCACACTTGTCAAAGATCAAAATGCGCTTTTCAAACATTTTTATCTTGGTAATTGGTGTAATTGCGGTAAATGCGAATGCTGCTCCCGATCGCAACGTTGAAGCAACACAAACTGTTGGATTTGCTCGTGCCACTGGTGGAGTGAATCACTCAGTTGGTTCCAATATTGTACGTGATGTCAAGGGTGCTGGTAACGTGAACCGTCGTGAAAATGGAAATACTGGCAAGGATAAAGTCGAACGTCGTGTTGATTAAGTTTAGGGCAGTGTTCAACGATGATGGTTATCAAGATTCTATTTTCATGCGAGGAAAGATCAAGAATGATCATCAATACCTTTGGCAACCTCAAAACGGCTAATCCGAATTTGAACAATTTTCTTTGGCTGATCATTGAAAGATCAAGCACAGTTTCGATGTAATTATCTCTTTATGAATTGGTGAATCGATTTTTTTATGTGTGCGGAAAAGCATAAAGTTCATTACCTTTTCTGCTCGGTCGTAGGAAGACCGCGGGATCATAAATTATGCAGTGGAGGTATACACATTTTGCCTGAATTTGTGGCTGGTATAAGCGCCTTGTATCAATCCACGACGGTCTAGTCCGTGAATTTTCATACGTTTCTTCAGTGTAAGTGCTCTTCGGATAAATCAGAGTGATTCATGGTTTGATTGCTTTATATGCGCTTGGTTCTGAATTGATGCTAGTAAGTAATTGTTGTGTCTATTTAAAGGTTCAAGTTGATCAGATTTTTGTAATGACTTTTCTTTGCCAACACAATTCCACTAGACCACAAAATATTTAAAACAAAGCCAACATCTCAACATAACAACTATTTGAAAGACGATATGAAGTTCTTCGCAAATGTCTTGGTACTCTTAGCCATGATGATCATTACGTATGTAAATGCTGCGCCTGGTTATGGTGCCCTCAGAAACGATGTCAAAACCGATAAAACAGAAGCCGAGATTGTTCCACCTCTTCATCGTAATAATGATACGAATTGTGGGCCAATTTGCACAAATCCTTGTATGGAAGCAGGTGGCAAAATTTGTCCACAATATTGTGTGATGAAATACTTATGCTGAAGCGAATCCAAGCAGAGATTTTGACGGTATTCATTACAGCAACAGGAGTTGTCGGATATTGACAAATACATAACATCACATTTAAACTCAAAATCAGGGTGAAGGCTGTACTGAACAAGTCGACGTCCCTCTTTCATCTACTTGTTTATGACTTTGTATCTGTCGCCGTTAAAAATTTCACGAATTACATGTTTCAATGCAAAGTTTAGCGTGAGAAGCACTTATTAAATGCGCATTAAACAAAACACACTTTCTCTGAAAACTTGTTCTGACAAAAGTGCTTGGAAAGGCGTGAAACATTTCTTTTTTTCTTCTATCACTCTGTAACAAACTTCACCAAACCAGTCACCCTTCATTTTCAACTCAAATCGAACCACAAAAATGAAGGTATCAGTGATACTTTCTTCATTTATGGCAATCGCTGCTCTAATTCAAATCAATGCTGCTCCAAGCAAAATCAATTCAAATGCTCAAATGAGTAGTAATGACCTCCTTCTACGAGATGATGATCCGCCACAATGTCACTGTCAGTGCGGCGGCAGAAGCTTTCCAATCACTCAAAATTGTTTGATTGTATGCGATGTAATGTGTTGAAGAAGTGGGTTTTGTGAGTATTTTGGAAAGGTCTAAGAGGCCAATCACTAATATTTTGAACTTGTCTTTCTCTACCTCAAATAGCACTCCTACATGAAGGATTTAAAATAAATAATCCCAAGTTGTCTTGAAATTATGACGCATACATCATGCATTTACATCGGTGATTGAATTGTCCATAATAGCCGACTTGAACTTCCCAGGCTAAGGGTCTGAATGTGCAAAAGACACACTTATTGTCCAGAAAATCTCTCTTCTACCACGACGGGTAAACTTGTTTAGGAACTCTTGTGAAATGGATCACATTTTGCTTCCGGCTAAACTTCAAGGAAAAGTTCACCATTTCATCACAAGGTTGCATTCATTTAGTATTTGATGAAGTTGCAATTGTCTGGATGAAAGGTATAAAATGAACTGAGTGAAGAAGACTGAAAAGTGTTTTCTTTTGAAACTACCCATCAAGTTTTCTGATACGCCTATCATCATTCTAATCAAGATGCATTTCACAGTCATCGTCTTATCATTTTTGACTATTTTCGTCAACTTTTACGTCAATGCAGCACCGATCAAAGATGTTGATGAAACATTGAATGCTCGCAATTATTCACCGGAAGTCCAACCTCCCATTTTGGCACGTCAAGGCTCAACCCTTCATGGTCTCTGGGCTCAATTCTGTGATCAAGACGGTAAAAATTGTTCAGAATGGCACAGTATGTTCACACATGAATGCTTTCGTGAAGATGTTAAATCAAATGGTAAAATTCGAATTCGATCTAATCCAAAGAATCAATCACAAACTTTCGAATTGAATTCTGCAATTAGCCTTTCCGTTTGTAAATCTCACGATCATACTATGTTTGATGGAAACTCACAAAAAATTGTTAAACCATATGATGGCCAATTGATCGGTGTCAGTGTGAAAGGTCCTTGGTTCCACTTTGATATTAATTGATTACCAATTTCAAGCGAGATTTTCGCTTTTGATTGGAACAATTTATGTATATACTTTTTTGCCTTATGGCTACCTCCACAACTGTTAAATAAGACCTATTGATTGATTAAATGTGAGAAGACTTTCGGCCCGAAAGACACGCAAAAGTTAAGCAGCACTTTAATTCTTCATGACTAGTCATGCATTTATGCGTGTTCACATTCCCATGCAAATCCGACTCTTGTATCTTCTCTATTGGAAAACAAACCCATTCACTACTTCCATCACCACGACGGCTTACATGATAATCTCTTCCCAATGTCAAATGCGTTTTACCTGCTATTGACCGTTATGGCATTTTGCTTTTTCTTGATAGATTATGTGCCAGCGACAACACAGCAGAGTCATAAAATCAGGATTGGAAGAAGCAATATCACAAGCTCAACATATGAATCTCTTCTTGCTAGGGCTTCACATGAAGAGGAAGAAAATTTTATCTATGCAGAATTATGTGATCAACGAGGTTCAGAATGCACCGGCAAACGATATTTGACCGAATCAGATTGCTTTGATTGGAGCTCCACTACAACAAAAGCACTTCGAATTCATGCATCACCTGCAAAATCAAGCCTTTCGTTTACGCTATATACCACTTCCATTGGTCAAACATGTCCTGATCAAGTATTAGCAAGTCAATATATCAGAAAACCATTTTAAGGTCAATTTATCACAGTCACAACGAATGGTACCCGTTTTTATTTTGAAAAAAGTTATTGAAGGAATAGAATCAATAACAATCATCTTTTCATCATGTTACCCAAAATCTTCCAGTGGAATTGTACTTTATCTGTTGCTTTTGTGTCAATTTTGCACCTAGCACTTCCCGTTTTCAGTTCCCCAATCAAAGAGCTTTCGTTTGATTTGTGATTTAATTGGGTGAGGTGCTTTCATGTCGCATATACGAAGACCAAGATCAGAAAAGTAGACTAGACTGTATGCCTCTTTGATTGCCTCTAAGCTACCTTTTAGGTCTGTTAGCGTAATGAACGCGCCTGGGCGATAGAAAGATTAACGCGGGAAAATTTGAATTTTAGCTCAAAATGCATGCAAGTTTTTTTTTGTTCAGAAGAAGTTGAATTGTCGAACAAACAACGACGATTGCTTCTTTTCTTTCAAGTTCAAACAAAGGTAATGGATTCGGCAGCGGAAGCAAGCACGAGTCGACAATCGGAAACAGATCGTGTTCAGATTAGCATCGTTGAAGGTGATGCATTCGTTTGGTCGACAGAATGGATTGCTCGATTGAGAAGAGAACATGGAATTGTGGGAATGTTGACGGGAAGTTTACCATTAATTCCTCAACAGAACGTATTTCTCGGTATTCCGCTGCAATTATTTGAAGAAGAAGTTGTTTATCTTATGCGGAAGGGTATTGCAGTCTTGGTGGATGACAAAGCTGCTCATTCTGCTTTGCATGATTCATTAACGAAAGAAGAATTACAATCTTGGCACGAATCTCGACGAAGGGCAATCGAAGAGAGTAAACAAAAGTTACATGAAAGTGCTAAGCAGAGCAAAGAAAGATGGCAACAGGCAGCAGCTGGAAAAGAGAAAGCAGTCGAAAGAAGAAAAGAAAGAGAACAGAGAAGGGAACGGATACGTAAAGAACGAATGGAAGAAGGTGATGGAGATAAAGAAGATGATAACAGTGGATTGTTTGCACCAAATCTCGACAGCAGTAATGAAGATGATTCAGCACAGAAGACGACCACAGATGATGCATGGAAGACAATCTCCCATCCTATCACAATTGCAACAAATTCTCTAGAGTTACCTTGGCGGATCGTTAAAGTAGGAGAGAATGCATTTGAAACTCTTTCTAGCGCAGTGAAGGCAGGCTTATGGACATATCCTAATACACCTATGCAAGCTGCCCGTTGTGCTACGTTTGAAGACTTACGTTCTCGTGGTTATTTTATGGCAAAAGGGTTACGATTCGGTGGAGATTTGAATGTGTATCCAGGCGATCTTTTACGTTATCATTCTCATTTTACTGCAACTATTCAATGTAAATCTGAACAATATATACCGGCACAAGAATTGGTATCTGCAGGAAGATTAGGTACAGCAGTGAAGAAGGCGCACTTGTTATGCACTGTCACCCTAAATGCATCCGATCAAGATGAAAATCA
Source organism: Meira nashicola (assembly GCA_001600355.1). NCBI lineage: Eukaryota > Fungi > Basidiomycota > Exobasidiomycetes > Exobasidiales > Brachybasidiaceae > Meira > Meira nashicola. The sequence goes on along the minus strand of BCJU01000001.1, from coordinate 1,199,402 downwards.
AATCCGACAAGCTCGTTTGGAGGGAAAAGATGATATTGCCAGTACGAATTCTTGGGGATCCGTTGATTACTTTAGCTTAACTTGGGCAGGCTTTGGTACGTGAGATTGTATCTTATAATCATCAATTGTGTAATTTTACTGCATCTATATCTTTTGTTTGTATTGTTTGTTCACCAAATCAAATTATTTTTAGCCTGACCGAGCGCCGACAATATTCTCACGCGTGAAATAGAACAACACTTTTTAGTGTTGAACTTGCATCACTTTGTCTTTTGAATTGCAGCATTATTCAAGCATTCATTCTTGAGGAGTTGGGTAATTAGGATATGAATTCGATCGTCTTTCGCCGTCTAACAACCTTTTCTTTCTGCATTACATCACAAGCCACCAGAAGCATCTACAATTTCACCAATTCTCTGGGCAGTCCTACACCACAATCTCACATTAAGAATTTGACCTTGCATTCATTGAGAGGACAGGGAATAATGACCGATTCGTCTTCCGTCAAAGGCGCTTCAAGCGGTAGTCCCATCAGATTCCACACGTTTGACGTATCGAATCAAGTCTTTCTGGAACGCAAGCATACGATTGGAATCGTCAATTTGATGCCAATTGCACCTTTGCACGTGCTTCTTATTCCACGAAATCCTCATCATCGATTGGTAGAAATTCCAAAAGATGAATTGGCAGACTTGTTTGATGCAGTACAAGATGTATCACAAGTAGTTCAACGTTTAACAAATTCACCTGCATGCACTGTTGCAATTCAAGATGGCAAAGAATCTGGTCAATCTGTTCCTCACCTTCACGTTCACGTTATCCCACGTAAGGATGGTGATTTTACACCGAATGATATAATATATTCTCATCTGGAAAACTTTGGACTGAAGCTGCACAAAGATATGCACAAGAATGAGAATGGATCAAAGCCAGATCAAGGATTGGCCCCCGATCCAGACCAAGAAAGAAAACCTAGATCAGCAAAAGAAATGTCGAACGAGGCAAATTGGATCAGACAAAACTTTAAGTGAAGCAAACGAAATCATTATTGAAATAGGATGTATTTATCTACCTATATGGTTGAAAAAACTGTTTTGATGGTTATGGCTGTTGTCGAACCCAGCTTTGAGTCTGGTCTATTGCAAACCTCTAGCAGGCTTTACCATCAAATGCATTGCAACCGTTAAAAGCATTCGTGCCAATGTTACCAGCAACGTCGGATACCTGTTGTTTCAAGCTTTCTGGAACGATAGTCTTCAAGCCAGCAACAAGGGCGCCAGCACTGCCGTCCAAAGCAGCAAGGCGATCTGCAACATCTTCAGCACGACCGGCAGCGACAATGGCAGCTTTATTGTTGACTAAATGCGGAATACCAGTGTTGAAGGAAATTTGAAGAGAGTTCAAGATGGTAATAATTGAATAAACTTGAGCGGAAGTGACATTACCTTGGAAAGTGTAAATTTGTCCAGTTGCATCGATGAATTCGATATGAGTTGACAAAAGAGCTGAAACAATTTGTGCTGCACCATTAGCGGTTACAGGATTTGCGTTTGCAAGTGAAGCAAAACGTTTTGCGTCTGAATCAGCTTGCGAAAGTTTTTGCTTGATAGAGTCAAACGTGACTGCATTTGCGCAAACGATCGAGAGGGAAGCGATGAGCAATAAGAAGAAGGCAAAGATCTTCATGATTAAGGTGAATTTTTTGCTTGGTAAAGAATATTTGGATGGTCAAGATTCGATGAGAGAATGAGGAATTGATTTGAAGACATTTTCAAAATATGCCGGCTTTTAAGCTTTCCAAGAAGAATAAAATTTTCTCAAAAAGATCCTCTCAAACATACAATTTTCACATGTGACCTTATGACGTTGTCTTCGCATCTCCGTCGACAGTTTGCGTATCAAGTTGCATCTTGATGGTGTCGGTGTGTATTGTTGGCGTTAAAATATCGGTCAGGCGTCCCTTAATCTGCATTTTTTCCTCATTCCTTCGTGCCCTTAACTCGAACAAACGAAATTTCGCTGAACTTATTAGGTACATATTTGGCGCAGTGGAAAGAAGCGGAGCTGCAATCAAGAATAACTCAGCATTCTTAGAAAAGGAGGAGGCGCTTTTCTATCCTTTTTGCGTATTCTGATTAGCAACGATGTGATGGCTATCCTCAAATGAAGTACGTAATCATTGTCGGTATGGCGTTATGGGTTGAGGAGGAGAAGCAAATCGTGACATCACAAATTAATAGCTGCTTTTGTCACCATGATCATCTCGTACGAGAGCAAAGCGGAGAAGGATGTATTAGGAGGTGCCTTACTTCTATCAGTGATTAAATTGTCCTGTTGTCTTTACGCCATTTTGATAGCTGAAAATGCAGCCGATTTATATCCTTTGTTTCCTGGCAAGATGAGGATGGAATACTGATCTTTGGTCTCCTAAGAAGCTATTAATATTATTTCATTGATGACGCAAATTTCTTGGCACTCTCTTAGCAATTTCTCAATATCAAAATGCAGAGTCGACATCGTTTCATAAAAAGTGGTGAGAAGTTGATCAAATTGAATTGTAGATCATTTTGAAAAACGCAACATACAGAAAACAAAAGGGAAATTCTATCAAAGATAATAGAGCCGATCTTATGCTGGTTGCGATTCGTTTTGACGGTTTAGCATGAACTACCACCATAGCTTTGACAAGTGTTGTATGCGCTATTTTCGATAGCTTGACCAACAGTTTTAACTTTTGATTGAGCATTTGCGGTAAATACGGTAACGAGAGAAGCTGTAATTGAACCAGTTGTACTATCCAAGAGACCTAAACCATCAGCAATTTTATGGGTTGTATCGACTGCAGTAAATGCTGCTTTGTTTGAAGTAAGACTTGCTGTACCTGCAGTAATTGAATCACGAATTTGACCGAAAATTGTAAGAGTAGTATCAATTTGATCTTGAGTAAATGTACCTTGATATGTACCAATCTTTGATGATGCATCGACAAAAGCGTTTGAGATAGCTGAGAGACTTGCAGAAATTGTACTTACAGTAGCTGCTGTTGCGCTTGTAGAAGAAGCAGATTGTTTGAAACCATTTGCACCAGTTTGAGCGGTAGCAAGATCTGCTTGAATAGAAGCAAATGTTGAAGCTTGAGCATAAGCCAAGGTAAACAAGCCGATGATGAGCAATAAATAGCTGATTAACTTCATCTTTGACTGAATGTTTTGATAAGAGTAGTGTGGTTTTTGCTTTGGAATGATGATGGGAGGAAAGAGTGGGAAAATTATATAAAAAATTGTACTCCTTTTAAGCTTTTCGGACTCTTGTATTTCTTCCCATTTACGATATTGATGTCTTCGCAATTCCATCGACATCTTTATATTTTTCAAATACCGCTTCGGAACTTGCTAGGTACTCTCTTTTTGTCATCGATCACTTTTTACGCCAAAGGACGGAATGATATTATGATCGATCGAAAGAATGAAAGTTTTAAAGTGATATTGTGACAAGATTGAAAGACAGAATCTTTTCTTATAGATTCATGATTATTAAACTTATCACAATCACCCTTCTTTTGAATTCTTTGATCTTTGTAAAGAATTGTTGATATGTCCTTTCCATCGAGTTTGAGTCATCATTTTTTTGTGAGCTCATTCTGTTTCAGGAGCCGAAAGTGCGGAACCGTGGTTGGTTGTCTAGTATTTTACAAATCACACCGTCCGGCCAATAATAATTTTCATGTTGTTATTGTGATTCATTTGTTCATTCACATACATTATAGAGATGGAGGGGTGGGCTAAAGTTATTCAACTTAAAAGACATATTGTGAACATTTATCGTAATAAGCTTGACAACCTTTTTGCGTATCTTCTTGAAGTTTTGCGCAAATACTTTTTGCTGTTGCTTGTTGAGGAGATGGTAAAATCTTTGGTAAAGGTTTAGCAAATCCATGAATTGCTTCATTGAGATAATTTATATAGTATTCCATTTCATCTTTTGCGCCTGCAGCGATAAGAGCAGCTTTAAGATCGATAATACTTGGCATTCCTTTAGCAAAATCGGATTCGATTAAAGTAATACTGGATACGATAGTATCTGCTTCACTTGATTGTAACGTCCCGGTAAAAGCTTGAATTTGAGCTTTACTGTTCTTGATTGGTATAAGTATAGTATCCAAGAAATATGTAACGTCACCTGCAGTTTGAGAGTTTATTTCTGATGGTTTATAAACATCTTGAAGTCCTTTGGAATATTCTCTGATAAGATTGATACTCGTTTGAACGTTATTATAGTCAGTCGCTAAAACAACGTAAGGCAAAATAAAAAGAAATAAAGCGATTAATGTTTGTCTCATCATTTTGGATAATGGTGGGAGGAGTTGAAAATCTGTGATGGAATTATTATTCCTTTGCTGTTTTGTTTGTGATGAATCAATATTAATTTGACCTTAACAGCGGTGCCGATAAACCGTTCGAGAAGAAATATATTGAGTTGAGTTTATAAAATGCGGGGCTGTATATATTATATTAGCCCACAAAACTCAGATGAATAATGTTATAATGTGATTGTTATTTATTCGTTTAAGTACATTGTGCGGGAGAAAAAGATATGCTATAAACATTTGTTTTGATAAGTACTACAAGCATTTTGAGTATCTCTTTGAAGTTTAGTGCAAATGTCTTTGACTTTTGATTGTTGAGAAGTTGATAAAAATCTTTAGTGCGGCTTTTACAAATCTATGAATTGCTTCATTGAGAAGAATCATACTTGAATATCCAAAAGTAATAAAAAGAAAAAGAATTGGTTCATCCTTGAAAGATTGTTAAATATGGTAAATCTTGACCATCTTGCTTAGCTGGCCTTAAAAGCGGTTCCGGTAAAATGTTCGAGAATATATTTATTAAATCAAGCTTGCGGCGCCGTTTACTACACACTCTCCCTTAAGAAGGGTACTTATTTGTGCACAAAGACAGTCTTTGGGGAGTGAAATGAACGATTGAATTCTTTATAAGCAGTATGACAAATGAGAGATGAGATTATATGGTGACATGATGAGATAGAGATCTTTGATGAGATTTGAATTTGATTAACAAGAACCATAAGCAGAGCAACCTTGAGTTGCAGTATCTTGAATATCTTGACAAGTTTGTTTTGTTGAATCTTGAGATTCGTCTGGAACGATTTCCAAGAAAGCTTCTACGAAAGCTTGAATTGAAACATTTAAATCGAGTAAATCTTGACCACAAGTATTACCACCAGAAGCATTAATTGCGATTTGAAGTTGAACTAAGATTTCAATTGCAATTTTAAGATAAACATGAGCGCTAACTAAAACTTCAACGATTGCATCAACTTCAACAACAGCCAAGACACCAACATAAGCTTGAACTAAAACTTTAAGATCAACGAAAACAGCAACGATTGCTTGAATTTGTGCTGCAATTTGAGCAGAAACGTCAACGGAAACGATCTCAGAAGGAGAGTATTGTGATAAACTTGAACAACTATCAGGTAAAAGATCAACTTCTGCCTTGATTTCAACAAATGTTGATGGTGTTGTGACACCTGCATTAGTGGCCATGACCATAGAGATGGCAGCAAGGGCCATTAAGAGATAAGTGAAGAATTTCATTTTGATGATTTGTTTGAAAGGGATTGAAGAGAATTGAGAAAAGGGAATTTCTTGGTGATGGAGGAAAGAAAGAGAAGTGAAAACCGTTAAAAGCAGTCTTTTTATCTCTTTCAGAAAATCAGTTGAGCCGAATTCTTCTTCTTCATACGGAGGTCCACTTCCAGAATTACATTTTCCGCTTAATTTCGTATCTGACTCTTATCCTTGGCTTTTGTCTTGTTGAAGGAATTCCGTCGTTCTTTTCTTTATTTTCTGGAATAATTCTAACCATCAATTTGTCAAAAACGGAAAATTTTCCGATCGCGGCGGCGTAAATCTACGGCTCCGTCCGTCATTTGCTCTTTTTTATTATTTTGTGAAGATAATCCGTCTTTTTTCATCAATCAATTTGACCACTTACAAATCTTGGCCTTATTATTATTATTATTCAAACAATTAATCACTCATTTGGATTTTATTTGTGGAAAAAGAGGGAAGAATAATCATTTCATTTCAATTATTTCATTTGGCCAGAATGAGTTGTAATAAAATGATGAAAGAAACACTTTTGTTTAACTGCATGTGCTATATGCTTGGCAACCTTTTGTTGCATCACTTTGAAGATTCTTGCAAACGCTTTTCGCACTATCTTTTGAAGCAGAAGGAATACTACCCAAAAATACACCAATGAAAGCGTTAATTGCAACTTGAAGGTTAAGTAAATCTTGACCACATTTTGTATTTTCACCAATAAGAGTTAAACTTGCTTTAAGTGCAATCACAGCTGCAATTCCGGCACTAATATCACCTTCAATATCAGCTAAAGCGTCAATAATAACTTCTGCATCTGCTTCTGCAAAAACACCAACATAAGCATTAATTTCAGCTTGAAGATTCACTAAAGCCGTAATGATTGCAACAATTTCAGCTTCAATCGTTGCTGCAACAGAAACAGTTACAGTAATACTTGAAGAAAGTTTAGAGAATTTATCGCATTGATTATCAAGTGCTTGAAGTTTTGCTTTAACAGATGTAACATCTGCAGCAAATACTGATTGAACAGCAAAGAGTGCAAAGATGAAAAAGTAGAAGAACTTCATCTTTTTCAGTAATTGAGTTGTTTGAGATTTGAATTGGTTGAATTGGATGAATTGGTGGTTGTGGGTTTAAAGATGTTGAACTGTTTTTGATTGCATCTTATATACCTTTCATCTTTAACAATCAGAATCCCTCGCACACCCCAAATTATACATGACAAAGGGACCAGAAGGCGTAAACAAAATACCCACAAAGGAAGTTCTGATCTCGGCGCCGATCATCTTAAGATCACACGTTGACTTGTAATACTGATTACGTTTCAAATCAAAACACACAAATGTATGTGGAGTAGAAGAAGATGATTGGATTGTTCATTTTAGGTGATCTCGAAGAAGAAAAAGTGAAAGTGTCCAATTGTATAATAAAGAGTGAAACTACTTTGACTCTAGTTCAGCAAGTGTCATATCCTTCACAACCTTTTGTGCATGTATCTTGAATTTGATTGGTAACTCTTGATGCTTTTCTCTTGCAACTACCGCAATTTGAAGGAATGATACCCAAGAAAGCATCAATGAATGCTGTAACGGAAACATTTAAATCCAATAAATCTTGACCGCATTCATTTCCTAAACCAAGAATGTTTAATCCAATCTCGAGTCCAAGAATTAAATCAATCGTAATGTTTAATAAAATTTCAATTTCCACAAGAACGTTAAGGATTAAATTAACTTCTGCAACCGTAAGAACGCCAACGAAAGCAACAATTTCCGCTTTTGCACTAACGAAAACATCAATTACAGCTTGAAGATCTGCATGAATCGTTGCTCCGGCTGAAAGTGTGATAAGGCCACCACCATTGTTTGTTGGGATGGTAGAAAGATGTTGACATTGTGTGTGAATCAAATCAACTTTTTCTTTGATGGAATCGTAATCAGATGCAAATACAGCGCAAACTGCAATGTATGCGAGTAGGAAGTAGGTGAAGAATCTCATCTTTTCAGAAGACTAAGAATTGGACTTGGAGGGGAATGAGAGAAAGGAAATGTGATTGAATGTGGTAGGAGATGAAGAAGAGAGAGGGAAGATTGAGAAAAAGTTTGGCTATTTATGCTTTTCTTTCCTCTCTCTTTCTCACAAATCTGATCTCACTTTCTTTCCCACAATAGCTTAGCATATATCATTCCTTTCCCTACTCTTCCCAAAAATGCCCCAAAAGTTACCTGTCGACCATGTTTCTCCGAAATTGTCTAGACTTCATTTGATTCCAGATCGTTTCGGACCTTCGGCATTGGTATGTATGCAAAGAGCTAAATTAAGAATCACTTTTCTCTTTCGGAACCGGATTAAAAGGTTTTTTTTGTGTGTGTAGTATTAGCCGAAGCTCATCCAATGAGCAAATCTATTTGGTCTTCTTACCGTTCCGCGTTGAAATCTTTTCCCCTTTTTGTAACGGCACCGATTCGTGTCAAATGTCGCGTTCATTCGAACTTCATCATCAAGTCCGTCTTTTGTTTGCATGAAAATTGAATGCATGATGCAGCTATTGGAAAGAGAGAAAACAAGTATTAATCGGCTCATGAGCGATATGTGCAATGTTGTCTATGCAAGTATGTGCTGCCATCGGAACATGTTTGCAATTGCGCAAGTTTGTGGCTTGAATGAATTACATAAACCATTCTTTGGACAACGACAACGTTCACTTAGCATTTGCTATCAATGAACAGCATCGCCCGGTGTACAATGCAGGCTCTTCACTCAAGATGACAACAATTACTGAATATGTTGTGGAAAGGAGTATGAAATTGTATGGTGAATACATGCGCGCATATAGTCGCAATAAAATATGTGTTACTAATAGCAACTACCGCCGTATTCTTTGCAAGCATTATCAGCTTCTGTTAAGATTTCGCTTGTAACTTTATAAAATTCACCAATGTCTTTTTGATAAATAATGTTCGTAAAAGCAGTTACCCAATTAGACATTTGATCAAATGCTCCTTCGAAAAGATCACCAAATTCTTTATTAGCATTTAAAGCAGCAACATTTGCTTGAATATCAATGATTGCTTCAGTTGTTTTTGTAAAACCTTTTGTGAATGCAGTAACGAGTGCATTTACACTAGCAACTTGTGTACTTGTAAGTGTAGGTGCTTTACCATCACGATAACTTAAAATAATCGTTTTTGAATTTTCAAATGCAGTTTGCCATGCTTTAACGTTTGATTCAATTTTATTCAAACTTGCTTGATTGATTGGACTTGTTGTTGGAGTTGTATTAATATATGTTTGAATGGCAGAATTAATTTTGTTAATGCTTGTTTGAACATCAGAATACGTTGGCACAGCTGCAGTTGTAAGGCTAATTGCAGTGCAAATGAGAATAGCCAAGGTAAAATTAAAGATCTTCATATTAATTGATGATTAAAAAGATAATGAGTAAAGGCAAAGATGTTTAATGATTGAAAAGGTAACGAGTAAGAGGAAGAATGTTTGATGATGGGAGAAAGTGAAATAGACTATTCTTACAATTCACTCTTTTATACCTTTCTTTTTTTGATTATTGTCTTTAAACTTTCGTAAACTTGTCCAAAACGGTTCCAGTGCCTCGAAAGTTTGAAATTTATGACGTTTGAAAGCTAGTTTGTATATGAATAAAAAACATTCCGAACTCAAATTCGTGATTGATGACCTTAAACAACCCTAACGGCTCAAGCGCCACTTCCGAAGAATAATATTTATACGAATGCGGAACCGAGTGAGTTTGATTAAAGAAGGTGAAGGTCAGACTTTTTTCATTCGAGATCAGCTGATACATCATAGTAATATTCTTTTAACATTTTATTGTGTTTATTGTTTGCTAAATAAGTATCATTTAAGAATAATCTATCAAGGATTGATTATATTAGATACAGGTAAGCTTTTCTCTAACAATTGCCGTCATATGCCTTGCATGCAGCATAAGCTTCATTCACTAAATCAACAGCTTTTGAATTTTTGATACGATCGACATCTTTACCAGTAGCAGTAGGAACGAGATTTGTTTCCCAAACAGAAGCAGAATTATATAATGCTTGTAATTTAGTAGCTACGTCATTTTTAGCATTCACATTGACGGCAGCAACATTTTCTTGAATTTGAATGAGGGTTTAAGATGCACTTTTAAAATAACTTTCATACGTTTGTAAAATTTGAACGATTACTGTAATTTGATCTGAATTCAATTTACCTTTTCCATCAATAAACTTTTGAATTTCATTAGAAGATTTTTCGAAAGCGAGTTCAACGTTATCAATATTACCTTCAATTGTTGTTAAATCAGTTTGTGTAAGTGGACTTGTTGCTGTTGTTTGGGTTTGAAGGATTTGACTTTGTGATCCGATTTGATCGATCGAATGTTTAATTGAACCAAAAGTCGGAACATTGATGTCAATTGTCAAGACAAGAGCAAAGAAGGAAATCAAGAAAGCTGAAATAAAAAGTTTCATTTTGTGTGAGTTCTTATACAGATGATGGTGGTGTATGAAAAAGCATGTATTGTATCAAACTAGCTTTTATCTTCATTGATGGCGCTACCGTTCCTGAGTTTTTTAAATCCATACTCCGGCTCATTTCAGATTTCCGCGGTTTCTTATTCTTCTTCCAAGGTATTTCGGCAAATCTGAAAACACGAAAGGCTTTTTTGAAATCACTTTGCCAGCGAGATCTTATTTCAAATTCCGAGAACATTTTCCTCGCAATTTCTAGTTGAAAGGGAATTATGATTAATTTGATAAGATCACAAAAAATAAAAGAATGAAATATGACATTGGGATGAAAATGACAAAAGTGTAAGAAGAATGAAAAAGTAAAAGATGCAAAGATGACAAGGAATGATAAAAAAAAGACGCTTAACTATTTTGCAGGTTTGAATTTGACACCGAAAGCATTGCATAAAGTGATCAAAGAATGATTTACTCTTCTTTTCAATCGAGCTGCTTGAGCAATCATTTCTGCTGGTACGAGTGGAAATAAAACTTTGATAAACTTTTCCGTTTCAGTTGAAATATTATTAACATCTACTCTTGCGATTCCAAGAACACCTAATTTTTCCAATTGAGGTTTAATTTTAATCAAATCAATCACTGTATAATTTACCCTTCTTTCAACGACGTATAAAGATTTAATCAAACTTTGTGTTTCTTCAATTGTGAAATTTGTATGAAAATTTTCAACGATTTCTTGACAATCTTGAATTTCCGAAGTAAGTGCTTTTGCTTTTGAATTGATACTTAATGCTGTAAGATATGTTAATGGCTTTTGATTTGCTGTTTGACGTAATTCCAATACTGCTTCACTGATATCTGAAACTCCTTCGATCAAATTATCAAAATCTGCAAATACTGTCGTAGTAGTGACAAGTAAAAAGAGAAAGCTTATGTATGTTGCAAATGTCAATCGCATAATGTCGTTTGTTGGTATATGGTTTGCAAGACAACCTTGACCGGGTTCAAAGAGGAGAGAAAGCAAGTGTATTCATAAACTTTTCATCGTTTGTCATGTTTTATAAGAATTCATTCGTCATAAAAAGAGCGGCAAACCGTTCCTCTCAAAGCGGTACTCCGAAGTTACTCAATAATGTCCCGCTCTATTGTACTCATCGCCACTTATCAAATACGCCCTCATTTCAACGGTTCCGTACTTTATTCGCGAATACATGCTCGGCTCATTCATAACAGTGAGTGAAGGTTGTTTGTCAACAAAAAAAAAGCACGTGTAAACACAAATCAAAACAACACATGCAGATACACGCTTTTTTGGCTTGCTTATTTATTGACGCGTTTTTGTGTTATTCTCTCTACTCTAAAAAGTAACACTTACTCAGGGGTTACTTTTTGTTTTGGTTTAAAACGGTGCAGCCCCTATCTTGGATAACATACATACCTGATAATTGCAAATGCAAATGTGCATCAACCGCTTTTAACAGAAAAGCTAGTCAGATCGGACCAATGATACATAGATGCTTGAATTAAATCCTATCTATGTATACAAAAGCTAGGCTTAAAGGAGAAGCTAAGAAGAGCTTGGTTTATAGAGTGTATATACGGACACCTTTTCAGCGCGGCGGCGCTAAAAAAGCACATCGGCAGTGTATAAATTGTAGAAACCCATTCAACACTAAGCTTTGCGCTTTGCATGAAACAACAAATCAAAATATATCAAGGCACTTTTCCACACTACAAACATACATACATTCATAAAGAATGATAGATTCTTGTCTTTTCAGGGGGAAGGGAAGAGTTGCTTTCGTGGTGGACCTTGCATTTAGTGAATAGTATACAATCATTCATCCTCTTTGACCATCATCAAGACGAACAAGGTATTTTTCGACAAGGAGGAAGAATATAATTTCATTCAATCAAAAAGTGTAACTTCAAGATAATCCAGAAAAAATATCGGTCAACAATGCCGAGTCCGCACAGGAAACCGGCACCTCATTCGCCCGAAGAAGAGTATGCCTATTTGTACAACAATACACCCGATAACGATGGCGGCGCTCATTTACAATTAGATATCGATAATCCAGGAGATCAAGCAAGATTAGGTCATGTACCACAATTAAGTCAAGCATTCTTTGATGAAGCAGCATTAGCATTAAATGGAGCAAGTGATCATCAACAAACACCTTCAATCGCTTCACCTGGTGGTCAAACACCTGTTGCAACACAAACATTAAATGCATATTTACCATCACTTTTACAAAGTCCATATGGTACAGACGCAAGTGGTGCAACTCCCGCTCCAACATATGAATCCGAACAACGATCTCATGAAATACATGCACCTATGAACAATCCATACGATGCAGCTGCAAACGCAAGATCTGCTGCTGGTTATGGAATTGGATATGGAGAACAAGACGATATGAATGCTGGCTATGATTATGCTCAAGGATATGCAGCACCAGAAGCAGAAGAATACGATGAAAGGGGTCAATACGATGCATCTCCTATGAGCTTGTACGATGACAAAACTGAGCATTCCCATACACCAATGGCAATGTCATACACTGAAAGACCAATAGATGATGATGCTACCTATCAAGGATACGGATACGGAAACGAAAAGGCTGATAGTCTTTATGGAGCAGGAAGTAGCGATCAACATGATGGTTATTACGGCGTTGGTGGTGGTGAAGATGTCATGTACGAACACAGTCCTGGATTAGCAGCAGGTGAAACGATGCATTTTGGTCCTGCACCCGCTCGTGGAGCACAATTACGTCGTCACAAGACAAAAAAGAATGTTCGACTTACACAAGGAAATTTAATCTTAGATTGTCCGATTCCGAGTAAATTGCAAAGTTTCTTAAGCAGACGAGGTGAAGAAGAATTTATGAGTATGCGTTATACAGCTGCAACATGTGATCCAAACGATTATTCAACATCCAACTTTAACCTAAGGCCAGCAATCTTTAATCGTCATACGGAAATCTTTATCGCCATCACTTTATACAACGAAGATGAGGTATTGTTTACAAGAACCTTGCACGGTGTGATGAAAAATATTGCTCATCTATGTTCAAGAAATAAAAGTAGAACTTGGGGACCTGAAGGCTGGAAAAAAGTCGTTGTGTGCATTATTGCAGATGGACGTAAAAAGGTTCACCCTCGTGTTTTAGACGTTTTAGCATCTTTGGGTGTTTATCAAGAAGGTGTTGCAAAGAACGTCGTCAACGGAAAACAAGTTGAAGCACACATTTACGAATACACAACTCAATTATCTATTGATTCCAATCTACAGTTCAAAGGTGCCGAAAGAGGATTGGTTCCCACACAAATCATCTTCTGTATGAAAGAACGCAATTTGAAAAAGATTAACTCGCACAGATGGTTCTTCAACGCATTCGGACCTGTTTTACAACCTAATGTTTGCATCTTACTCGATGCGGGAACGAGACCTGAAGCTAAATCGATCTACTATCTATGGAAAACATTCGATCTTAACTCAAATGTTGCCGGTGCTTGTGGTGAAATTACAGCAGACGTAAAGGGTAAATGGGGCGTTGGTCCAGCTCTTTTGAATCCATTGGTTGCCGCTCAAAACTTCGAATACAAGATCAGTAACATTCTCGACAAAACTACTGAAAGTATTGCCGGATACATTTCTGTCTTACCCGGTGCATTTTCTGCTTATCGTTATATCGCTCTTCAAAATGATGAAATGGGACTTGGACCACTTGCTTCCTATTTCAAAGGTGAAACGATGCACGGTGCTGAAGCTGATATTTTCACTTCAAATATGTACTTGGCAGAAGATCGTATTCTTTGTTTCGAATTAGCAGCAAAGAGAAACGAAAATTGGGTTTTACGTTATGTAAAAAGTGCAAGAGGTGTAACTGATGTTCCAGATCGTATGCCAGAATTTATCAGTCAACGTCGTAGATGGTTAAATGGTTCTTTCTTTGCTGCCGTTTATGCACTCACTCATACAATGCAATTCGTTCGAAGTGGACATGGATTTTGGCGTAAGATCGTTTTAATTATCGAAGCTGTTTACAACTTTATCAATTTATGCTTTGCTTGGTTCAGTTTGGGCAATTATTACATCTTTTTCCGAATTTTGAGTCAATCTTTGGAATCTCCTTCGTTCGGTTTAAAAGGTGTAGGAATTTGGAATACGATTGTACAATACATTTATATCGGTACAACGATCGGATGTTTCATCTTGGCTTTGGGTAATAGACCTCAAGGAAGTAACAAAAAGTATGTTATGGTTGCTTGCATTTATGCTGCTTTGACGATATACATGTTGATTGCAGCTGTTTTATGTCTTGCAAAAGCAGTAAAGAATGCTCAACATGATGCAATTTATAGTCAAATGGTCTTTTCTGTTTTGGCAACATACGGTGTTTATTTCTTATCAAGTGTGATTGCAATGGACCCATTACATTTGATAACAAGTTTCTTCCAATATTTGCTTCTCGCTCCAAGTTATATCAACGTACTCAATACCTATGCATTCTGTAATTTGCACGATTTCAGTTGGGGTACAAAAGGAAGTACAACGATGGATAATGATTTGGGTACAGTGACCAGTACAGATCAAAATGGTGTTGTAGAAGTCGTTTTACCAACAACTCAAGCTGATATCGATTCTCTTTACGATAAATCTTTACACAATTTACGTACTAGACCAATGATTATCAAAGGAGCAGAAGGATGGGAAGAAAAAGAATTAAGAAGGTTAGATTTCTATAGAAATATTCGAACAGACGTTTTACTAGCTTGGAGTTTATCAAACGGTGTCCTTGCAGCTTTAATTCTTGGTGGAAATAATTCTAGTACTTTTGATCCTGGAAGTGGAACTACTCGAAGCAAAGTTTATATGGTTCTCGTTCTCGTCTTTGTTGGTGCAATGGCTTGCATTCGTTTTGCTGGAAGTACAGTTTTCATGCTCATGCGTCTCATTGCTGGATGAAATTCATCATTATAAAACCTCTACTCTCAAGCATCTTTCTCGGACATACTGTATAAAATTCAAATCATCTCTCTCTCTCATCAATTTGTTCTATACTCTCGCTTCCATTTTATCTCCCTTTTCCTTCTTCTTCGCTTCTATTCTGGACTTTTTTGTTCAAGCTATTTTTTATCTTACTTTCTCTTGCTTTTGCTTTTCGTACAATATGCTACCACAATGGACTTTATGCTCGCATTGCTACGTAAGAAGAGTGCTGAAAGATGGCATTATTATATATAGTAAGGCAGGAGAAGCACAGACCTGTGTACAAAGGAAAAGAAAAAGAGAGTGCATGAAAATATGAAATAAAAGTCATTTTATTTGTCTCGGACAACGAAAAGATTAGACTTTTTATTTGTATGTATAGTATCTGGAAAAAAGTCGTGCTGAGAAGAACAAAGTCGAAGTAAGAAAGAGGTAAAAAAAAAGAATGATCGTGCTCGCAAATAATGTAACGCGAAATAAGCAGAAATTCCACGTCAAATGTCCATGATTAAAATAATATATGAAAGACTACGTCTTGTTTTCTTTTTAGTTGTGACTTGTCAATGACCATTGGTTCAATGGAACATTGTTTGGTGTTGCGTCATCAGCAGTTTGAGCTTTGGGCCACTTGGGTTGCCAAACTGTCTCAAGTGTTGTTTGTGAGCCACCTTGCAAATCGATGTACAACAATGTCACATCAGGATTTGGTTGATCACCTTGTTCTCCTTGAACAGTGTTTGGATCTCCCGTATCATACAATTTCGTTTCATCAGGTTTAATGGTAGCAAATTGTGCATTGGAAGGTTGAGTGATCTTGACAACCATTGTTTGTGTTTCTGGCAAAGAGGCGGTCAATGTACTTGGTCCAGTTTTTGTGTCTCCTCCGTATGCATTAGGGTCAATCACTTTTTGGATAGTCAAAGTTGCTGTCTTCTTATCAGAAGAGAGAGAAACAGTTGCATTGGTGTGGACGCGCCAGTTAATGTCTGTAATACCGTTACCTGCACCAATTTCATCACGCAACAAAACTTGACGACGTCCATTCAAGAAACGGATACCACGCACAACCGTTTGTGCTGCTTGACTGTAACAAGTACTCATATCTGTGATAAAGTAAGCTGCATCAGTGCTGGCAGGAGTGTAAGTGATATCACCGGTTTGAGTTGCGTTGGTGGTATGGAATTGGTTGGATGGTTTGCAATTTGCTTGTTGGTTTTGTTTATTTAGCACAATAGTGTTTTGGCCTTGTGTACCCTTTCGGTAGTACTTCCATCTAGTTGCATTTTGTGCTTCTGATGTAAAGTAATCTGTGCTCAAGTAGTTTGCGCTACCAAATTCACCAGCCCAACGAGTACCAAGTGCATCGATCACGAAATCTCCTGCATCTAAATCTCCGTGTGTTTGATGTCCAGTTGCATTGGATGATTTCATTGCGACATAAGTACCAGAGAAATCAGTCCAAGAAGAACGCATGGAAACCCAAGCTCCCAAATCGTTGTCAAAATATTGATCGAGAGGCATACCATTCCAGAATCCTCCCTTATTGCGAGTATCATACCAGAACATGCTCAATGGATCAGCGGCATCAGCGCGATCACGTTGGAAGAGTGCATAAGATGGGTTTTGGGCAACTGTACTCCACAAGAACATTCCGTTTGCGTTGGTGGAGAACTTGTTCGGTCCATTGTCACCGTAGAAGAACATACCTGCATTACCAGAAACGTACATGTGGAAAGCTGAAGTTTTGGGCCAGTTGGGGTTAGATGCCATTAGTCCTGAATCACTACCGGTAGAAGTCATCAAAGCAGAGTATGCTCTAGCCAAAGCGTCAGTTCCGAAATACCAGTAATTTGCAGTTTCACTCCATGTACCGTCCTCATAAACGCCTTGCATGCAATTTCCCTTCATGTTGGGAATCGTGTTGCTAATGATATTTTGTGCAGCACTTCCTGATGGATCTTCATTACCGAGAGCCAAAGCACCCAATAATAAACCAGAGTTACACACACAGTTCCAGTTTCCATTCGTCTTTTGCCACCAACTCCATTCATTGTTTGGAGTATATGCTTGCACACCGTTTTGCAAACCTTGTGTAACGATAGACCATGCCAAAGCTGTACGTTGTTGTTGCGTCCAAGCGTAGTATAGCCAATCATATCCGATAGCGAATGCAGCAGTCAATTCGGCTAAATCCAAAAAGTGAGTGGGATTCCAGATTTGAGTTGGTGGGTTGCCTGCTCCCCATGGATTAGCTGTGTCATTACCAGAGGCAGCATAGAGCTCATCCCAAGCACGATCACGCCATTTTGTGTCATTACCCGAGAGATGATAAGCATAGGCAAACGTTTTAACACGGAGTTGCACTTCACGAGCAGGATCTAAGATACCTGAACCACTAATACCACCATCCGTAACATACTTGACAGGACCCATTCCGTACCATGCAGTAGCATTTTGGAAGATCGTATAGTTCCACACAGTCAAATATGCATCATTTGCAATCTTGTTTGGCAAGCAGTCCCATTGGGCAGATGTGGTCATAATTCTAGGATGAGGTCTCAAGTTGGTGAACGATCCGCTGAAGTTATCGCTTGCACAGTTACCAACTGATGCAGAATTCATGGATGCGGCTGCTGTGTTTGCCGAGCTTTTAAAAGATGGATTGCCATATAAATCAGTTCCTTGGTATGTCAAATCGTCACCGCCACCGCTCTTGGCAGCACTAGCAGCAGCATTCAGAATGTTTTCGGGGGCATAAGAAGGCTCATTTCCGCTGGTTGATCCAGAAAGACCATTGTCTGCTGTTACACTACCATGTTTAGATTTGTTACCTTGTGTCAAACCGATACCAAGTCCAACACCGACACCAATGGCGATGATAATGAGCACAACCGGGATACCAATCTTAATCCATTTTGAGACGGGCTTTTTGGTTGGTGCGTAGGAATACTTTTGTGCATTTGCAGCTGTAGGATAAGAAGAAGGATTTTCTGATGTTAGCGCCACATTCGAACCGCTGGCTGCAGACATGCCGTATAAAGTATTATGGTAATCCTGATGAGATGAGCGGAGTTGTTCCATTTCTTCAGGCTGTTCAGCTCCGCGCTGGGAGGACTGATTGTAGCCAAAATACGGATACTGAGACATGACGACGAAGAGTAGGTAGGTGATCTTCGGGAGAGCACAATCGAGTACTTTACCATAGAAAAGAACATAGTCTTTACATCGATGGCAAGCACAGACCCCTGCACCCTTTTTCATGATCTAATCAAAGCCTTATGCCGTGCTCTGATCGCTCGTGCATCAAAGCCGTACTTATTGATTCAATTCATCTTCCCCTCGACGCCAACATGTGTTTCATTTGTGATTGAATGTTAAAAAAATCAAGAGAAATGTACTTACCTGGTGCACCTCCTGTTAGATTATGAGCTGAAGAGCTGTAATCCTTGTATGCTGCTCCTTGACCGGCTCCATAGCCTGCTGCACCTGCGCCACCTGCACCGTATGCTTGTTGATTGTAACTACCTTGTTGGCTAAAGTCAACGTATTGATGATCGCCATAATTCGAACCCATTTCTGATCCTTTTTGCATGTGTGCAGGTGAATCGGATCTGTATTGGTTTGACGAATAATAATCGGCAGCATTTTGTGGTTCATCTTGATAAGAGCCTTGTTGATAACGTTGATCGTATTCAGATGCATTTGAATGCATATACGGATCTTGGGGGCGTTGATAGGACATTTTGGGCCAATTAATGACTAAGAAAGATAAAGCTAAAAATATCTCTTTAGTCAATACGATCAGACCTCCTAATGAATCGAGATAGGGTGATGAGGAGAGGGGATGATGGCGGAGTATTAGGAAGTGGTAGGATAAATTTAAATGGCGAAAGGGTGACCTCTACAATAAAGGACTGAATTAAACAAACAGAATTTGTATGCGCACACAGCGCGTCGTGCCTTGCTAAAGACCTGCCCGTTAGTCCTACAATGCTTTAGAACTGATAGCCCCTTTGATAGAAATCAGTTTCGGCACACAGTCGGCTTGCACGAAAGCTTGGTAACGCTCTAGCGCGAAATTTGATTGCAGATTTTTAAACTCTTGGCTAGAGATAGGCGGCAAAAATTCAGTGTAAATAAAAATAAATCAATCCACCTCAACCAAACCTTCTTTGTCAGATTATTTATTACAGGGTCCCAATTCGTTCACTTGATCTGTTTTCAATAAAAATGATCATTTCAGTCTATGGTTGTCATTATCATCTGTCTCTAGTATTATGTTCATAGGTACGACGTACACACTTAAGATGCTGGTGTGCCGCATTCCTGGCAAACATGATTAAGGAATTCAATTTCCGAAGAAGACTATGTACATAGATAATTATAAGTCGCATGATTTTTTCTTATTTTCGGAGGGACAAGAAGGGTACACCGTTTAAGCAAAAACAGACGCGCATCTCCGTTGCTCTCTGCAGCATTATACATAGACGACGCGTTTAATTGGAAATTGTGAGGTTAAATTTTTAAAAGCAAACAACGGGCAATAAAACACACACTTTATTTCGCAACGCTAATTGGGGTGTACGATGAAATTTTACGGTATAAAATTAATTTCACGCATAGAAGAAGACTATGGCAAAATATGCCAAAAATAGATCAATTAGAGAAAAGCTCGCTGAAGTAAGCGTTCTCGGAACATTTGACAAGGTTTCATGTTCGGCAAGGTGATTGACGTATTCCATACATATAGACAATATACTTGACCATATGATCAATTCGGCCGGCCACTTATTATTCTATCGGCTGTTCCTGCACGAAACATGTGTACACATAATACGTGACATAGCAAGCATCTTTGAATGTTCCATAAAGCCAAATGTCACAATGATCCAAATAGAAACTCGTGATTGCTTAGTCAGCCGTGTTCGTAGTGTTCGATGCATTTCTTCGAAAGCCACATACCATACACAGTGGTTCGTGAAGTTCAAAGCACGCAAATTGACGCGTGTAACGCGTGAAGGCTTATTCTAAAAAGTGTTGTATGCATGTTCATGCAAGGAGGATCAAAAATCCTACTCATACCTTCCCCTTACGATCAAATACATATGCGTTCCAGCTGTTGTGTTAATTGGTTGTCATTGATGAGCATCTCTTGATTTGGCAAGAGATGGGATAGAGTAGGCACAATACAAACATTTCAGACAGTGTATGCGCTTGATCCTCAAGTATATACCCCAGGCTCTATGCTGGCAGGAAGATCTGATTCGAATACCAGTCCTACCATTCATGCAAAGGGTTGAATTTCGCTTCATTAAAATATGGCTAAATGACATTGAAGTGAGCGATTGAACCTGTCATGAATGGATTCTGCAATTTTGACATCGGGCTCAAGCCTTGTGAAATTGAAGAGCACAGAGCCCGGATCTTTTCATTTCAATTAAGATTGAGAAGCCAGAAGACCAGAAAAGGCTATGTGGCTTAAAATTTCAATCTGGCATTCTGGCAAATGAATAGTCAAGTAACCGACGGTTCTTTTTCTTTCGCAAACAGTCCCGTCTGTATGGCGTACCGTCGATCACACTGATCTGTTCACGTCAGATCCAACTCGAAGCAGCCGTATTTCGATTATTCTCTTGACCGCCATCTCAACATTGACTTCCTGCTACCGTCTTTTCCGCCATTCTTTCACTAAAAAAAAACCACATTCGTTACTTGTTATCAAACTTTGCTACATTCTTTTCTCAACTTTTACAACTGCAATTCCGTTCGATCTCATTATCACGTCTTTCTTTTTCTTTCAACGCGACTCGATATCCTCATTTGTTCGACTCTATCATGTACTGATTGCCACGACCTGATCATCACCTTTGACGTTGAATAATACACCGACAGAAAATATACACCGAAAATGACTTCAGAAAGTGTCATGCTGAAAACAAGGGATATTGCCATCGGTGGTTCAGGCATTTCCCTAATATCTATCATTTTGATCGCTGTTGGAGGTGGTGCAATCATTTTGAGTGTGGTGGGTGTGACATTTTATGTTCTACATGTTCGACGTAAAAGGAGAAGAAGGCATCTAATACCCCAGGCAAAAGCTGGTGAATCAATTTTAATCAAAGCACCAAATAGCATTAAAGGTGTCGTTGATGCTAAAGGGATGACGCCTGCCATGCGAATGGCTGCCGACGTTCGAAGGATTTCACACGAACAAAGTCGATGGTCTCATCATGATTCAAGAACATCTGGTGAACGCATTTCTGCCTATCGTGATAACATGATTCCGCCTTCTGCACATGCCAGAATAATGCAAACTCTTCCTTCAACATCTTCGCAATACTCCTTTACATCATCTTCAGGACCGTATCCGCATTCTTCTGAAGGAATGTCTACCACATATAGCACATACAGCCAACAAGCGGGATCTTACGCCTCAGTCGACATGCCCCCTTTGCCAATCAATAGTCATCAATTGATTCAAAAAGCTCAATCACAAAACACTCAAAAACCACCTTCGGTCAAATCAATAAAGATCAGCAGAAAACCAATTTACCCTGATGGTGAGATTCAACAGGAAATACAACAGGAAGTGCAATATCTGCCACAGCTTCCTCAGCCGGTAGCATTGCAACAAAGACCCATTCCTTCGCTCAACACCGCCTTGCCAGGTCCGCAGAGGTCGCTCTCGCCTCATCCGGCCGCGTCGATAAATGATAGTGAATCATTCACGCCCGTTCTAGATCTTGGCATGGAATTTGATGGACACAGATCCGATCAAGAATCACCTTTTGAACTTGACAATAGCGTTATGGAGCAATCTTCATGGTTAGCAAGTGCTTTGGATAACGCTTTTAACAGTGATGGACCTAGCTTTGAAGAACCTCCAAGAAGAGCACCACAGGTTCCGAAACCTGTTGTATACGCTCCGAAGGGACATACTTCAAAGGCTTCAATCTCTTCCACCAAATCACATTCTAAAAAAGCTTCTAAATCATCTCGCCCTCCTCCACCAGCTACCGGCCCTCCCAAAAAGCATGAAAAGCCTACCACTGGAGGACCCTCGAGAGTAACAGTGGATTATTACACACCCTACAGCCGAAGAACGCTATATCAAGAAGGACAGGCCGCTGAAAAAGTTGAAACATTGGCCAGAAATGAAGCGCTGTCGTCCAATCAAGCACAAGAAACCGAAGCTGGTCGCATGAGTGTTGAATCTGCTGTTCGTACAGCTGCATTGTTCTCGTCGATGGAACCTGTTTTGCAAAGCAACAATAATTCATTGGATTTATCTCTTGATCGATCCAGTTTCTCGCAGATTGATCATGGCGGAAGCTTTTCGGCAATTCAAGATGGAAATTCAACAATTCATACCAGTGTTATTGACGGTGATCAAAGCAGAAGATCAAATTCGTCCGAGGGACATAAAAGGCCCATTCCTACCGTGACATTCGATCATACTACCGAAGAAGAGATGATCCCTTCAGATCTTCGTTCTAACTTGGCGGAAGACAGACAACCTTTCTCACGAAACTTGCCAGCTCTTCAAATTCCCAGCGATTTAATCGAAGAATGCCAAGCTGCAATCTCTTCCGATGACAAAAATGTTCCTCTAATGAACACATTTGATAATAACGGACTTCAAAAGACTATAAGCAACAAGCCAAGTTTTGCATCAAACCTACGTGCAAAGCTTTCCATGTCACGGTCCAAATCTTCCAATAGTGCAACAAGTAGTGGCGGACGTGCGTCTCCTAATCCAACACAAGCAGAAGAGAGTAGTATCGTTGCATCTCGTAGTCCTCAATTGGGTGCAATCTCTGGAGTGAGCCCTGCATTGTCCAGCAATTCTTTCATGGATGGAACGCCTAATTCATTCGGCCCTCCGACTGAAACATGGAATTTGTCTACGGATGACATTGAGATGCCTCAATTCGTTCAAAGATCTTCCAGTTCCATCGAAGCTGAAAGAGTCTCTCCTGTCAATCCTGGTCTAGGTCTTCAGAGCGAAAGTGAAAAAACGATTGAAAAGCTTCGACCCAGTAATAGTCTAAAACGAAAAGGCTCAAATGCATCCAAAAGGTCCTTGAAGCAAACTGCAATGATCAACAGAAACCAGCAACGACAATCAGCCTTTTCACTAGAACGGAATAGTTCAATATCTTCCTATGGATCTTCTTCTCAAAGTCACGATCATAATAGAGCTTTCCCATGGTCAAGAATGCAAGGACCATCATCAATGAAGCAGAATGATACGTATGAAGTGATTGAAGAAGAACATCGAAAGAGTAACAATTCTTCACCTCGATTTGCTGATGCTGAACCAAATTCTTCGGAAAGGACAAGTGCTGAATCTGTTGGATATAATGTAGTTGCCGCTTCTTCGATGGATCATACTTCATCTGCAATTCAGGCAATTCAAGCTCATGATCAAGGTCAACAACAAAAGTGGTTGAATTTGAACAGAGATGTTCAACGTGATTCGATTGCAAGTAGTTATTGCGATACAATCTTATCAAGTGAAGCCGGTGATACTGAAGCAGCGTTTGATTATGAAAATGCACAAGATCAGAGGGCTAAATTATTACAAAGTATTCAAAAGAGACAACAAGCTAAACAAGCATTATCGGGGGGACATGGAAGATCGTCAAGCAGACAAATTGTCAATAAACAACCCATTCGTGAAGAATTGGAAGGGCAACAAGGAGGCTTTACGAGCCATAGTGCCAGATTGAGCATTGAAGTCGGTCAAAATGCTTCTCCTACAAAGACAAAATTCTCTGGAAATGATTTGCAAGCGCTTAAAATCAATATGGGAGAGCCATTCTTGAGTGGTCATGGTATTCTTACACCACCTTTAACACCGTATGAAAAGACTATTGCATTGCCTGAATTGGAGGTTGAACAGCCACCCGAACATGCCCGAATTAAAAAGCAAGTTTCACTGACAGCAGAAGAAAGACAAGCTGAACGATTGTCAAAATTAAGACCTTTAAGTTTGGCAACGAATCAAGCTGGAGCGCCTGCATCACCTTTGCCACATTTGAATCAATCTTCTCATCGATCCAATGCATCAAGAAGTAGTAGTGCATTCGGTTTAAGTCCTTCAACAAGCTTTGGATCAGGATTTAGTACTGGCTTGCAATTATCATCGATCAATTATGCAACTACGCCTACCCGACCTCTGTTCTCTACAGCGAGCAAACGTGTTTCAAGGGCAGGTAGTGCAACAGGATCGATTAATAATCATGGTCCAATGGGTGTCGCTCGTTCTGCTGGCTTGTCAATTCAAGTCTCTAATGCATCTCCAAATTCGATTTTGATCAATACCTTACCCGGTTTGCCTAACCTTGAAAGTGATTCACAAGCTTCTACACCTAAAGCAACAACTTTTGCAAACGCTCAAATGTTACGTGCAAGGCCAACATTATCTTCTTCCAATACACCTGTCATTTCTACTAATGCTATTCAACAATCATGGTTATCGGCTGCTAATAGCAATATTGGAGATGGTCGTGCACCTTCTCCTTCCGGGATGAGTGTTCATCGTTTATCCGGTTCTAGCTTTGCGAGTAATACAAGCCTTTTGAACCGCTTCCCTGGCACGGTCAATGTACCTATGGTATAGATTGTGTCAACACACTCAAATCAAAATTACACTCTTTCATCTTATTAAAAACCTTCATTGCTGTATCCTATTTGTTTTAAACATCACATCAAACACACACTCTCTTTCTCTCTTTTACTGTATACTCTTTCCTCCACATCCTTTTTTTGACCCAATTTTTTGCGAGTCAGCTTGCAGTGTATTTGCTTTTCTTTCTAATCAAATGCTTTGCCGGTGTATGCTTGTATTGATTCTATCTGTAGGAAATCGAAGAATCGGGTGATTGACATTTCTGATCGGGAAATATATTCCGATTTCTCATAAGTTACATTGCAATTCCTGATGTTTCAGCCAAGGATTTTCACTAATTGATTGGTGTGGCAATAAGGAATGCAATTAATCAATTTGGCTCGTATGGAATGGATCTACATTGCAGATTATAGAACTACTTTATTATCGTGGCTTACCCCGTAAATGACTTTGGTCACGGTGTACAACTACATACCTACATAGACTATGTGTTTTGCACAAGTAGCATGCTACGCGACGCGATTTGGGTGTTGTTGTTGGGAAAACGCGTTTTGTCTGCACCTTAATTCGCGCCGGCGCGACTTGGCTTTTCTCGTGTGCTTACATATATTTTCGCACAGGAAGTGCTAACTCGGTGTTTCTTTGCTCATCTGGCATTAGTGTCTTTTTAGCCGGATTTCCAGCCACAAAAAAAAAGCAACGACCGGTGGTTGATTGGAATGTTTGTTGTTCAGGAGGTAAAATGTCACACACTAAACACGGACTTTTCCCTCCGAGCAGGGAAGGTGCTCTGTGTGTGTGTGTGTGTACAAACATTCCCTAATCATCCTTATTCGTAATCATTCTGTCATTGCGCCGAAAATTTATGAGAGGGGTCACATTTGATCACCGTTAGTGAGTTATTGTGCATCTATCTCATTAGTGAAGTCCATAAGAAGGGTACATTGTACATCATCTAAGATCATGTATCTCGATGAGTTGCATTTTCGGATAATTTCCAAAAGTTAATAAAGTTAAGGTTTACTTTGGGCATGTTTCAAGTCATTGTTTTACCATATACTAATGTACACCCTGGAATGCAAAGATCGCTTCTGTTGATCTTATAAACAACTTCATTTCTTTGCCAATTCAATTTGACAAATAAGCCGGAAGGAAGAAAAAAAAACATGAACAGCCAAAGAACGACGGACTCCAAATCTGTCAAAAGCAAGCCAAAAAACAATAAGCAAGCGAGGATATGTATGTATATTTCCATGCGGCAAAAGAACCCTGATCTAAAGAAGACAAAAAAACGGCCAAAGGTGCATAAATTTGCATGTCAAAAGTTAAATTGCAATCGTTCACTTTCCCTACCTTCCCGCTCTTTTTTTCTTTCATCACGGCACCGCAAATTAGGACTCCTATTGTCACAAATTACAGATTTTTGACGTGTTTGTGCGTTTATTGTGTGTGTGTGTGTGTGCACGCGTAAGATGATGAAGGAAAAACGTAATTACGCGCCAAAGATGCACTTATTGTGATAGAGTGCCTTTTATGCAATCAAATATCCCTACTTTTTTTTTTTGAGTAAAAAGGTAAAAATAACCCGATCACAATTTTGCCCTGACTGATTTTTAGCCTGTGTAACTTTTGAACGTGCATTCAACCAAAATATAAAGTCGTGTGTATTCGCGTATTGAACAAAGCGAGGAAAAAAAAAGGCAATTACGCGACTTTACCGTGCATGTATCGGAAGTAACGTTTTTTTGGCTGTGATCTTGTAAAGTGTGAATGGTGATGAAGGTTTTGATTAAGCCGGACTTTATTTATATTTTTGTCATTGTTATTATCATCATCGTCATCCCTACCCCGAACAATCACAAAGGAAGAAGTTGTTTTTGGAATTCGGTCTCAATTTAACGCCTTAATAAAGAGTTATCCCGGCTAAGTTATTCGGAGTAAAGAGAGCGGATATAACATACTGGTTGTGCTTTTCTCTCTCTGCGCCGTCTTTCGAATTCACACTCAGTCTAATTGACATTCAATTCCTTTCTTTTACGCCTCTAACAACACGTAAAGATTTGGGTGTAAATCTGCAAAACATTCAAAGCTTGTTCAACCTATTCGACAAATCAACCTGTTTTTTTTTCTTTGACGGAGCTTCTGCAGTGTTGATAGCGGAAACTTGTTTAAAACGCCCTTCTCATTCAAATACGCCACTTTTCAAAACTTCTACCAACATATCAAAAAGAAGTGTTTTTTGGATGCTTGACATACATTAATCAGGCTAGCTTTCACAATCATACAAAGAACCGCCTCTGTGCGGAAAGATGTCTAACACTTTTGAGGATAGGATCCCATTACGAGGGCAAGCCTACGCTGAAAGCAATACATCACGTAACCGATCATCTTTTCATACTGATCATCAACATCATTCAAATCGAAGGCCAAGATCACCTTTAGTTCCTGAAAGTTTCTTACCACAATCTTCTACATCTCAACAATCACACTTTCAACAACAGCAGCATTCATTCGCGCCAAAGATGAGAAACGCAAGCAATCTTACACAACCTACTTCGATCGAATACAATTCAAGATTACCTAGAGCATCACCTCTTTCTGTTTCTGCTGGAAGGAGTGCAACTCCCAATAGATCTATAA
This sequence comes from Meira nashicola, assembly GCA_001600355.1. Taxonomy (NCBI): domain Eukaryota; kingdom Fungi; phylum Basidiomycota; class Exobasidiomycetes; order Exobasidiales; family Brachybasidiaceae; genus Meira; species Meira nashicola. The sequence continues at coordinate 1,172,013 of BCJU01000001.1, read as the reverse complement.
ATGATCGACAGCAATTACCTGGATTCGGATATAGCAGAAGTCCACATACGCCAATGACAAGATTCTTTGTTACAGTCATTCCTCCGAATGAGCTAGCATCACAAGCAGATGGATCATCATCATCTCGTTCAACATCTTTTGCAAGTAGTGCTCATGTAAAAAGAGGTACTCTTATGCCTTTATATCCTACTCTTGGCGGTCAATTATATGCTATCTCACGGGAGTACGGTCTGCCATCGATAGGAGGTCTTTCCATCTATTTATGCGATGATGGAGAAGGTAATCTTGGGCCGCGAGTAGGTGAAGAAACGTGGCCTTATTTATGGAATCGGTATTTTGATGATAATTCAGAAGATCTATATCGAGACATAACAAATCCTTCACCATCACCTTCACCTTTTTCAAACGGTCATGATAGAAAGTACAGTGCCGCTTCCGGAATAGATCTACGCGTTGACTCCAATACGGAAAGGGGCACACCCGTAAAAGATGAAGAAGGACTAGAAGACAGTATGTTTCATCCGCTTGATCCAAATGCAAGTCATCGATTTCAATACCCACATCTGCAAAATGGTTCTACATCTTACAATGGCATCAGTCCAAGACAAATGATGACTCCATCTCCAATGCGCAAAGGATTTAATCGTGGATACAATCAAACACAAGATGTATCTTGGCGAGCCTCTCCTGCTGCTAGTAACATGTCATCTGTTTCAAGTAGATTACCTATTGTTGGACGAATCGAATGGGTGGTAGATAAATCAAGAGCACCTTGGTGGAATCAATTTATTGGAGCGACTGCTGCTGTACGAGAAGGCCGTCCGGCGTATGAAGGAGCATCTGGTATTCATGTGCCTGAAGGATCTGCTAGAAAGCATACACAAGGTAGACGAAGTATGCATCTACCCAAACAACTAAGAATGCCAAACGAATCTCGTACAGCAAGTACGGAAGGACCAATGACGATCGATTCAAGACGTTTTGAAGAGCGTAAATCATACGATACAATCGCAAGTGATGCTCAAACTCGATCATACACAAGCTTGTTTGTTCCTGAAGCATCCAAAGGGTATGCTCCTTTAGATGAAGGTGATGATGATGATGAAGAACAGCATGATCAATACGACGAACACGAAGAAATACAAAGAGCTGTGCCAGGTGATGAAAGCCTGGATGTGGATGAAGAATTGGGCGGCGTGAGTCAAGATGGAAGGAGTTACGCAGGTTTTTCAGCTTTGATGGGTGTTGTGAATGGATCGAGCAGTAATTATGAAGGACGCAGTACAAGAGATTTGGATATAGGCGCACTTGATGCTGATCAAATCGAAGAAGATGATGAGGAAGAAGAAGAAGAAGAAGAAGAAGAAGAAGAAGAGTTTATCAACCAAGATGAACAACTCTTTAACCCTCATGCCTTAGATGAGATGGAAGATGACAGAGCTTGGACAGGCATGCATGAACCGCAAAACAGTAGATCGATAAAAGATCCAAAAAATTCTGCAAAATTCGATGCCCTTTCTGCTTCTACCCTTAGTACGATGAACAAACACATTTCTGCGGATAGCAAACGTGGAAGCAGTCAAGGACGAGGTTCAGCAGTACATGAATGGATCGTCAAAACTCACTCTCCTCCGGCGGAGCAAGTAGATGACGAGAACGGCGAACGAGACGTAGACGAAGAATCACAAGCATCTCAAGATGATGTAGCTGATGTTGTTGGTTTATGGGCAGCAAAAGCATCTGATCCTACTGGTAATATTCCTTTGTTACCATCAATTGAAGAGAGATCATTCGAGCCTGATGGTGATGCAACTGTGACGTCAACTCGAAGAAGTTCTGCAAATTACTCTGTCAAGTCACGACCTGATTCTCGCCCAGATTCGCGATCTGCATCACGAAATGCATCTCGTAAAGATCGTGAATCGATCTTATCAGCAACATCTTCAACGAGAAGACATTCACGTCATAGTTCAAAGTCCACATCTCGTGCAAGTCGACATTCCAGACATTCTTCAAGACGTAACTTTGGACATGCTTCACGTGCATCGCAAGATATGCAATTCATCGTTGATCCTAGATCGGATGGTGACTTGCAAGCAATCAATCCACTATTGCAAGCAGGTACGGGTGTTGATTTACATGGTTCTGCTGCATCACTTTTGAGCCCGATTGCGTTACAAGAAAATGATGAGGGAACATTTGGAGGCCCATCTCCTAATTTGAGCAATTTATTACCACCTCAAACGCCCGATGCAATGAGACAAGGTAGTCAAAATGAACGTGATATTCCAGCACCTACTGAAGAATTGAAAACAAGACCTTACATGTTACGACAAGAAAGTTTATCTGCTGAAATGCCCACTATGAATTCGCCTACACAATTATCTCCGCGGCAATTGGATGTGCCACCCCCGCTTCGATCTCCTGGTCAGATGAGCGGAAGTAGCTCTACGTCGGAAATGAGTGATACATTAATGGATATGGAAAGAGCATTAGCGCTTCTTTCACCAGCAGGTTTTGGTCAACAAAGATCGCCCATTGTGCAAATTTTACCAACAGAAGAACGTGGAGAACAAGAAGAATCTGCTAAACTTTCTGCCCCTAAACGAATGCGATTTTCATCTCATGTAAGTGCATCGGAAAGTATGGCTCGCGCTAGATCTTTGTCTGCAAGTGTTTCCGCTTCCCCAAGATGGTTCCGATCACCACAATCGGATCAAATTCCAGCAATGCCAAGGATCATATCACCTTCGGAAGCATCTGTTGCCTATAATGAGGAGAAGCGATCGGTAGAAGCTGATGATCAGCACAATGAAAAAGAAAGAAGAGATGACATTTCCACTTTGACTTCAAGACCAAAATCTCTTTCTGCTGCAACGCAAAAAGCCGTAGAAAATGTTTCATCGGAAGATGTGGCAGAATTGGCAGCACTGAAACATTCAAGCTCTTCTTCATCAAACCTAGAAAGAAATATTGAAGATGCAGAAAAACAAGCATCGCTTGTACAAGACCAGAAATCTGTACGTTTGACAGAAGCAATCGTCGATCAGCCAACTTTAGCCAATATTCAAGTTGAGCCCAGAGAGAAAGAGCATTCTCAATCAGAAACGGGACAAGGAGAAGTACAATCGCGTCAGGAAAAACAAATCTCCACAGAACATCACGTACCGGTACAGCCAAATGAAGAACCATTGGAAGAATCCTACGATTCAGACAGTAAAGATTATGCAATGCGTGATGAATGGATAAGCGAACAACGCAGACATTTTTCTCCCACAATTCCGGAAACAGGAAAAGCAGATGAAAATGACAAAGAGAAAGATGAAGAAACATTCTCGCAACAAGTTCAGCCAAGTGATCCGGTAGAAGAAGTAGCGCCTATGATCGTTCGACCACAATATACAACGATTGGTGTACAAGCAGAGATGCCAGAATCCGATCGTAGTAGCTCACAATTTTCTTTGGTATCCGGCAATGCACCCTCGTCAGAATCATACGAAGCTAGCACTAATAAAGATGATTTGCTCGAAAATATGGAAAAACAACTCAGCATCGATGACGCATTCGCTAAAGAACATTCAAATGAAGCAAGTCAGACACACGATCGGCGATCATCAGAAACGCCTAAACCTTTATCACAAGAGAAGTTTGAGGCTAACAAGACAGAGGACACAAACGAAAAAGAAGAGGAGAGTGGACAATCTACTGATTATCAACAATCAGCTTTTGCACGCTTAATTCGTGGATCTTATATTGAAAGTGTTAGTGATGCATATTCTTCCAAAGCTGTCAGTCCACGCATAGCTTCAACACAAGAAGAAGATGAGGATGACGAACAGCTTGCATGGTTAAGATCAAGAGGTGAAGAAGGTATGATGGAAGGATCTGTTAATCCATTTTTCAATTCTCACCTTTTGCACAGAGAAGGAGAAGTAGAGACTAATTCGCCACCACAAGACGATATGACTACAACCAGAGGAGGTAATAGCACCAATCGAAATTCAACGCTTTCTGGTGATCAATGGAGTCAAGATGATAGTGCTTCCGAAGGCGAACGAACGGACCGTATTGAGATCAGTCGAGGTTCGATGAGTATCAACGAAGATGAAGAAAATGAAGTTGGTCATGATGATGATCATGAATTGATGTTACCTTCACGTTTATCGGGTATCTCTGGAATTTCTTCCCATCAGGACGCACTTGAAGCAAGTGGAGGTCGTACACCCACATTCTTATACGACCAACATTTAGCTGATATTGATCAACCGAATAGTGAACTTGCAAGTTCTGGTCAATTTGGCCCAAGTCTCAGTCCATTGAGCGCTGAACATCCCATCTCAGCCCATCGATCTCCGTTGGAAAGTACAGACTCATTGACAGTCGCTCCAATACCTTCAAAGGATACCAATACTGAACAACATCAAAGCTTGAATGACTCAAATGAGAGAGGTCTAAGTGCAGATGCTCTGGGAATTAAATTCGCAAATCCTACGCCAAGGTTGCCCGCTCCAACATTGCAAGAATTGATCCGTCGTCAAGAAATTATTTCTTTGGCAGGTGAGCCAGTAGATGATGAAAGTGAACGAATGCCAAATGGATTCGAAGAGGTTTACGTGCAAAGTCCTACGCGATCTTATGCTTCAGGTACAACTCGAAGCGGTATGTCTGATATGATTGAAAGGCCAAGATACATTGAAACGCCGTTGAGCTCGAATGAACTTTCTGGAGATACTTCATCTGTTCCGGATCAACAAAAGAAAGATGATAAGCCTATACGACGCTCGATGGGAAGTATATCTGATCGACGTCAAGATTACAGACAAAATCGACGTGCTTCATTATCAGCGGCAGGTGGTAAAGCAACAACAACAACAAATGGAAATGGTGTTTCGGTCGCAACAGCATCACCATCAGTCAGACGCAATTCACCTAGATTGATGGTAAACGATGGAAGTGCATTACCGATCAGAAGATCAATGAGCCCATTAAGTCCCAGATATCGATTTGCCGCCTTACCACCCAGTCCAAGCCTTCAAGGGAATACAAAATTGATGCAATCGATTAATTATGATCAATTACCACATTCAACTTCTGTTCCTGGCAACGTTAACAATATGTCAACCGGAAGTCCACCTGAATTTGCACCACCTCAACCTGCATTTAGCGCACGTTCTTCTTCGTTTGGAAATGGTAGTGTTTCACCTAACAGCTTGGCAGCTCGAAATGCGTTGAGACAATCCAATTCGGCAGCTAATTCACCTCGAGTTCGTGGCTCACCTTTGATAATCGATACCGTCAAAGCACAATTAGGCCAATGGAAGCGGAATAAGAATTCTCCTGTTTCTACTCTAGAACAGAATAGTATGTCTTTGCAAAATGGACCCTCTTCGGCTCCATCGTATGACATTCCTGTATATCAACCAAACCAGTATCAAAACATTTCAAATACATCAAGAACATCTTTACCCTCAAATGAACATGTTCATTCTGGACAAAGTCAAACACAATCAACTCCTGCACCTTTTCGCGGTACGGCTGCAGGTATGAAGAATAGCTCAACACCACCAAGTCCTCGCGGGCCGAGGGCTCAACCGTTTAGCGTTCCTTCACCTATCAAATTCACATCTTCAGGTGTTTTTTCACCTTGAAGTACAATAATAAATAACGTTTGCCATTGCATCCTTTTAGACCTCCTTGACTATTCGAGTCGAGGTTTATTATAATATTTTGTATCCATATCATATCATTAAGTGAATGAATAATTAATAATTCGATCATTGTTCGCACGATAAGCACTGGAATAAAGAGAAAAAAGAATACAAGTTGTACATTATACATTCGAGCAAAACTTTCACAGTTCATCATCTTCGTCTTCATAATCAAATAATTGCCTTTGTTCTTCATTATTTCTGCCTTGTTGATTTCGTGCACTACGGTCTCCTCCATCAGCCATCCGCTGTCGTGCTTGTAAACCTTCTTCTTCCAAATCCCAATCAAGACTATACCTTCGTGCATCATCTAAATCGATCGTTGGAACGCGAGTTGTAACGTTTGAGCTACTTCGACGAACAACGCTTAGCAATCGAACAAGTTGAGCAGCATTTCGCAAGATCAATAAGAAACTATCAAGTAATTCTTCCGATCTACCACCTCGACCTCCTTGAGTTGAGCCAGGTAAATCTTCTCCTGGTTCGGGATCTTCTTTTCCTCTTCGATAAGGAGAACAATCATGAGAGAAAAATAAAACGGCAAGAGTGATTGCACAAAGCATTACTAAACCTAAATCGATTATATTGAATGTAGATTTCCAAAATTGTTTACCGAAAGCATAACCGCGTATACCAACTTCTGCTATCAATAAAGCGTTAATTGCTAATTCTAAGCTGTAAAATAATGTTCCAGGACAATCCTGAATGAGAGAAATGAAAACGGTCATCAAACTTGCTAATGCCATAGACCCATAAAAGTATAAATATGCTGTCGAATGAACAAATCTGTTTGCTAAACCTTTTAAGATTTCCGTTCTTGATAATCTATAATGCGTCCTTGATGGCATTGGAGCTGAATGTGAGCCAGCTCCGTTTGGTATATTAATCGCTAAACCACCTGCTATATTCGTTCTTCCTGCACCACCTCCACCATATCCATTCGGATCAACAATTTGACCTGTTCCTATCTTTCCACCATCATCCGCTGCGATTGGGATGGCAACATTTCCTTTTCCGACTGCATTTGAATTCAACCTGGGTGAAGTAGATCGGCTTCCGATTGGTGTAGCTCCGTTAGATAAGCTTGTAGAAGACATTGTTGAGATTGGATCTTCTAATCCGTAACTTAAGCCTCCTTGAGCGTATCTTTGTCGTGTTCTAGGCACTTGCAGGCTACCTTTGGTAGCACTGCTGCCGAATTGATTAGCCGTTTTGACTATTGTGCCGTTGATGCACTGAAGAGTTTCTTCTTTGTTCGTTATTCGAATTTTAACCTTGATGTATATATTGCGGAAGAGAGTGAGAATTGAATTCGATGTTGAACACTTTAAACATGTATGTGTGTGCACGCTCTCCACTGACAGATGTGCCTGAAGCATTCATTCGTCGTTAAACATGAATTGGGCCCAATTACATATGCCAAAAGGCGGACGCCGCTTGTTTAATTAGGTTGGAAAATGTGGGCAGACCGACTGCCGCTTGTACTTTAACGCGTATGTACTTCACTCAAATACACCAAAGAGGTGAGGGCAGATATTTTGTCCCGTGATAATAAAAAAAAGGAAAGTGTATCGATTATTTTTTAGCGTAGCAACTACTGGGCGGCGAAAAGCAAGCAAAAGAAGATCTTCTTTATCACCAATCACCTCGACTATATATACACACACATACACAATCAACTTTAAGATGAGACCGCCAACTCCAATTCTTCATGCTTTGGCAGAAGCTAGAGCAAGAATATTTCAAAGTACACCTCCAAGACCGCTAGGAGAATCACCTTCAATTCGAACAGGTGCAAAATTTCTAAGGAAGAGACTTGTTGGTCCATCAATGTTAGCATATTACCCACCAACAATAAGCTTGAAACCTTTGAATAAGGCACTTTATGGGCCTGGTGGACCACGTCATGGTGAAACATGGCAAGCTCCAGATGGTACAACTAGAACTGGTTTGATCAAATTGAAAGAATTACAAAGGTTGAAGGATATCGAACATAAAAAGGCAGTCGGAAAGGGACCTCCAAAGAAAGGTAAGAGACGAAGATTCTCATTCTTTTTACATAACCATACTAACTATTATTCTTCTTCCCCTCACGTACAGGTCAAGGAAGAAGAGCGACCAGAGGAAAAGGTGGAAAGCGGTAATCTACCAACCTGTATTTCTTATTGTACGATTAGCAAAAATGATATACTTCGAACTGACATGTGATTGATATAAGTTTGTTCTTTCGTACGAGAAATGTTGCTGAAGCTATGATACAGATTATTCATGATTGTGTCGGATCTTTTCCACGCGAAATTTGGCCAACTTCTTTGACAAATGTTTCTAATGCCCATCTATCTCCGAATGCGATTTGCGAATCATACCACCAATTCACACAAATACATACGCCTTCCCTATCTCCTTTTTGGCTTACGTGATGAAACCAACCTGCAGGTAAATATAGCGTTTGACCTTCTTTGACTTCGATCGTTAATGGTGGTAATGCTTTGGAAAAGAGCGGATAGCGAATATTTCGCTCGGAAGAAGATGATTGAGTTGGATCGATTGGGATCCAAGGTGTCGGAGGTGTACTTGAAGGTTCAAGAGTCCAGCTTTCGTCTTGTTTTATACTCCATTGAAACACATCAAATGCTTCATCTTCGCACAAGAAGTGAGCCTCACATGGCGGATAAACAGTAAAGATTTTTGTCCCTCTAATAACGGAGAAGAGATTCTCGTAATGATCACGATGCATCGATGTCCTGCTCTTCTCTGTGCCTATCCATAAATTTATTGCTTCAGGTTGACAGTCAAGTGCTTCGTTTGCCCATTGGTAGGTGCTGCTTTTCATTCTGGAGGATAGATTATCATCTGATGCACCATTCAACAAATCTTTCAGAAGGATAGATAAGTCACCCCGACCATCTTCTACTGGTGCTGTCAAATTGGAATTTTGAGATTGTAGGTAAGCTATAGTTGTACTCTGATTATCTTTGTCAAAAGTTTTGAATAAATCCCGAAATGTCATTTGTTCTTCTGCCGGTAAAGCAAATACGTCCTTCCCATTGTGATTATGAATATCATCTGCTCTTCCATTTGGCGTGAGAGCGATTTGAACTTTTCTTGATCCCATAGTATTTATGAGATAATTTGAATCTTTCCATCTTTGAAAACAAGATCTATCTTGCATACATCCTTCGATCAAAAGTGGTATATGTCGAGAAAGGTGTTGTGAAAATTGCAATGCAGTCGGAGGTATTCGAAGTACTCGTAACCATTTGCCTGACTTACACCCATCTTCATCTTGTGGAAGTCCAAGAAGTGATCTAGATTCGATTGCTAATCTTTTGGCCGCATCATCAATGGCTTCCTCTATCGACATTTGCGTTCAAGATGGGTGATATTTATTTGCTCGGAACATGAGAAAGGTGTAGACTAAATAGAAAAAAATTAAGCAAAACAAAAGTCGCGTTCTGCAGCGTGATATGCACTTGCATCTACACCTCCATCATTACCACCACACCCATTCACATACAAACACATAATTGCAATGCCGAGTGTTGCACAACAAGAATCACCTTTGGTAGGATCTTTAGAAGAAGCAAAACAACGATATGAAACAACAAAGAAAGCATTAAAAACAGGAATTAATAAAAAGAGACAAATTGATAGAACATTAACCGATTTGGAATCACAAATCTTTTTATTTGAAGGATCTTATTTAGCTTCAACTTCTGCTTCTGGAGGAAATATAGTTAAAGGTTTTGATGGTTATCTTAAATCTACTGCAACGGGTGGACATAGTAGTAAATCAGCAGCCGCTGCCCTTGCAATGAATCCAAATGATGTTCCAATAGAAGATCGTATGTTTAGCAATAGTAGTTCAACTTATACTCGTTCACTACAGCTAAAAGCAAACGAAGGTCGATCACGAGAACAAAGTCCATCTTTATCCAAAAAGGGTGGTGATAAGGGCGAAAAGACTGACAAAGCGGAAAAGGATGGAAAGTCGGAAAAGTCATCAAAAAGCGAAAAGGGTAAATCGGAAAAAGGTAAAAAGGATAAAGATGATGATAAGACTGAAATTGGTACACCTTCAACCAGTGGAAAGAAGGATAAACATGCCGTTGATTCGACCCCAACAAAGAGTAAAAAGCGTGATCGAGAAAAGGAGGGAAGTGCTCAAGTGAATGGAAGTTCAAAAAAGAAACAACGCAAAGATGATGATTGAGAATTTAATCAAATGCTAAGAGTGTTCATGTACATTACAGGTTTCACAAGCCGTATCTGTGTAATTTTATTTGTTTTTGATATTGATATTTGTGAGTTTAGTGGAATTTGCCAGGTACGACTGGGTGACTAGCAGATAGACCTCCATCGATTGGAAGCGCGATCCCGTTCACGTAAGATGATTCATCCGAGGCCAAGAATGTAACACCGTTTGCAATCTTGAAAGATGAAGAAGAGGAGAAGGAAAATGTAAGAGAATTAGTGAGACTCGCGGACTCTTACAACATATTTAGCGCCTATGTACTCACCTCCTCACTGATACCATAACGTCCTGTCGGATTCAACTGACCGATCTTACCAGCTGTTCCTCGATCGCGAGCCATCTCAAATTGCGGCGTCGTCATACCTGTCTCTATTAGCCCGGGGCAGATAGCATTGGTTCTAATATTCGTGCGAGCCAATTGCCATGCTCCAGTTTGAGCAAGACTGATAACAGCTGCTTTCGAAGCACTATAATCTACTGATCCTGCACCGCTTCTGATTCCAGCAACTGATGCTGTAAGAATGATAGAACCTCCTGATTCCGGCTTTTGCGAAGATGTGACTTGCATTGCTTCTGATCCAAATTTGAGACCCAAGAAGCAACTATTAACATTGATACGCAATGTTTCCGCTAAATCTTCATTATCGGTCGCATTGAGTGGAGCGGCAGTAGCACGAGCAGCATTTGCGAAAAATACATCCAACTTTCCTGCTTCATCTATAGCTTTCTTACAAATTCCTTTAATTGCTTCTTCGTCTGCTGCATCAAATTCATGACAGCTAACTTTCACATCAGGATAACGTTCTTTGAGAAGTTTTTGAAAATCTTCAAAGTTTTCCGAATTGAAATCGAGAAGATAAAGATGTGAAGCACCTTCATGTGCAAATTGAATAGCAGCAGCACGTCCGATACCGTTTAAACTACCTGCACCCGTAATTATACATACCTTTCCAGCCAATCGTCCCGATCTAGGTTTGTTTTGAAGATGATTTTGAATTTGCTCTAATCGTTTCAATGTGGCTTTGTATGCCTCTTGTATACCTTCGTTCTTGCCCATTTTTGCTTGATTTGATAGTATGTCAGTAACACTATGCTTTTCCAAGATTGTAGTGATGAGAAGGAGGATGAAAGATTTGCCTTGTACCAGATGGAGGAGAGGGAGAAGGATAAACCAGCACAAGCTCCCGGCTACCGGTTACAGTTACATATCCGTACCATAGCGGTATATCTGCGCGTCTTCAATTCCTGCAAAACTGTGGGGGACTGCTGATAAAAAGAAGATGCAAAATAGCGTGGGGAAAAAGACAAGCTGAAAGCGCGAAAAGGGAATCAAATTGCAAGCCTCAAAACGCATACACTTTGGGGTCAATTTGCACAGTAAGTTCATACGAATCATATTTCGGTTTTGTGTATTCACTACGTGAACTCAAATGTATGAGGTTTTCCTTGAGTAAAATTGTCCTTTTTCTGTTATTGCTTGTGCCATTCACGACTTGCACGAATGGATTTGAGACCTTTCAGTAAGGATAGGTGAAATAATATTTGATACCTGGGTCATTGATCTTTAACAACTTCTCGGTCTGCGGACGCGTAAACGTTTGAGCAGCTAAAGCAGGTTTGGGACAATAATTCTTATAATCCAAAGAAGCTGTATTCAAAGTGAAACTGTTACGATCCAATAAAAGTTGAGAATGAAAGCGAATGTAGGTTTTTTTACCAAAGATGGTAAAACATTTGTTGTTATATGGATCAATATAACCAACGCAATTAACACCACCTTCTTCACAAAATTCCACCCAAACATTCAGAGCTTTTCCTCGTTTTAAGAGTTCATTGTTGGTTGACGAGCTGATCACTGTATCACGTTTCGGATTATCATCTGCTTGTTTTGGAATGGGTGATGCTAAAGCGAAATAGACGGAAAGGACCGTAAAAAACACGATGTAGAACTTGAGATTCATCTTGGTAATATTGTGATGACGTTAAAGAAGAAAGGAAAGGAAGGAATTCATTTAAAAAGGTCAGCATAACTACAAAGGTACTCCCACTTCTGTGAGAATTGTAGTCCACCTCCATTTTTCATGCAGCAGCATTCATGCGTCACGCTCTTCCGCGTCTTAAATGTTGTGGAATGCCTACGTATTTTTATCCGACGAGGTATGTAACGCAATCTGATTGTGCCGTTAAAAACAGTACTTTGCGCTGCGTTGATCGCTCACTCTAGGGTTTATAAATACGGATCCGAAAGTTTCTCTCTCTTCAACATCATCCTCAACTTCAATTGTCTTTAAGATTGACAACGTACTCCAATATGATCTTCAAGCTGTTTTCATTCTTTGCAATTGCATTTATAGCTATTTCTCAATTGAACGCGTCTCCTACGTCAAACAATGATCAACCAGAATTGATTCGCAAAGATGTTTCAGGTGAACAAAGTGCCAACGACCTCACCACACGTTTCAATCGTCGTGATGACGATTTTTATATTCAATTTTGTGATTCATCAGGCGATTCTTGCACAAAACCATTTTATGACTTCCAAAACGTTTGTTACAACGTACAAGGTAAAACGAAAATTGTGATCTACAAGTCATCCGATACGATCGTTTTGGGAACATATTATCTCGCAAGTTATTCTGCTTCTGGTTGTTTCACTTCTAACAAGATTGCTTGTCAAAATTTGGGAGTCAATGGTATTTCGGGAACAGAAACAATTGACATCAATAATCCTGCCTCATACTACAAAATCATCGTTTCCGGTCCCTTCAAAAAACGCGACAATTTGGACGGAAGTGAAACTTTGCCATTTGAAAAGCGTGAAGATTGTGGAGTATAGTGGATAAATGCTCTTGTGTGCACAAGTTTTGCATTATCTTTTTACACTTCGAACACTCTATATCTGATGTACTTCAGTAAAATACATAAGATTATAAAAGAAGAAGGGGATCAAAAAGGTTATATGAAAGGAAGTATAAATGATCTAAGCCGATTTGCTTATTGAAATATCAAGTGTCACTCTGAGGAAAGTGTGACCTGATTTCATTGAGCTATAAATTTCATCTTGCTTAATCCTTTAGTAACCTCTAACAGGCAGTTTTGTTAGTTCCATTATTACAGCCGACAACAGCAAGGCTTTGCTCTAGACGATATAAAGATGCCTGATAAAAGGAAGAATAAGGTTAGGCATCTTTAACTTCTATAAGTAGATCTATAAGGTACGTACATCACGAGGTAAAGCTGATACTACAACGATAACAATAAGTGTGATAAAAGTGAATCACTTGAAAATTGAAAACATTTTTAAGGTAGCTTAAATTTGATAAGTTGAAAGATGATTGTAGAGAGAAGAGAAAAACAAAAATAAGAAAAAATACTCTTTGAATACGTTTAAGGCCATCATAAACTTCACGTAGGATATAATTTTAACATTTCTACTTATTTTCCTAGCTACGTAAACATTGATGGCGTTTAAAAGTATATGAGTACGAGTTGATATCATTACGTTATAGCTAGTCCCGCTAGCCCGTATACTTATATATTGCTAAAATTATATTGTTTAACTTTATGTATTTAATCTTATATAGAAAAACACTATGTATTATGTCATTCCTATAATCTCAACTCCTTCAATAATGTGTTTAACAGGCTAGTGTTACAATCTAAGCGTAAGTGTTATTAATCGAGCAAAGCATCTTATAGCTGTGAAAAGGCTTATTCAGATATAGGGGGAAAATTCATTGAATTTGTATAAAAAGAGGATAGAGGAGGTTTATTGAAAAATGAAAACGACAATGATATAGATAGGGTACTCGTACGGTGAATCATCAGATTCTATCGAGAGAATAAGGGAAGCATGGTCAAATATTGATTGACGTGTAAATTACTTGCTTCTTGAAAACTTTTTTCAGCAGTCTTTAGCATCCATGAATATTATGACATGCTTGTGCGGCGCCTGCATTGCCAGGAATCATACGTCTAGCAAAATTCTATAAGAGAAAGGGAGAAAGAACAGGATGTTTAGTTTAATGACTTCTTTTTTGAAGATGATTATAAGGTACGTACTTCAATAGGTAAAGCTGACACTTTAACGATAAGTGCAATAAGGGTGATTGCGATTGATTTCTTGAGAGTTGAAAACATTTTTGAATTGATTCAAGTTTGATAAATAAAGATTGTTGTAGAGAGAGAGAACGGAAAGAGATCAAAAAGGAGAGTTTATATATTCGTGGGTTATACTAGAATGCGGCACTCCTTCAAAAATACGCGCTGCGCCGGCGCCTCCTCCAGTTCAGCCTTGATGATAAGTTGATGGCGTTCAAACATATATGAGTACGGGCTGATATTATTGCGTCAATGCTAATCCCGCGGGCTAACAGTCGAGCTATAAGAGCATATCATGACCGTTGTCGCATCTACGCCATCAATAAAGTATATGAGTCTATTAAATGTTCAATTTATATACTTACATATTGTTAAAGCTATATTATTATTATCTATTTTATTTTTTTTATAGGAAACACTATTGTGTCACTCAGACAACCAAAATTCCTTCAATAATGTGTTTAACAGGCTAGTGTCACAATTTAAGCGTAAGTGATATTAATCATATAAAGATTCTTATAGCCGTGAAAAGGCCTATTCAGATATAGGGGTGAAGTTTTATTAAATTTATAAAATTAGGGGACAAAGGAGGTTTATTAAGAAACGAAATGATAATAATCTAGGTAAGGGTTGGATCAATACTATCGAAAAATGAGGAAAGCTTGGTAAAGCACTCATTAAGCTTTAAACCCTTCTGTTAGGATTCTTTAACAGGAATTAGTCTTATAGCATTCTTCTGCGGCGCCTGGATCGCCAGGAATTAAACGTTTAACAGATGTCTAAAGAAAGGAAGATAAAAGTGAAAAGCAGAATGTTAGCTTTAATGACTTTTTCGTTAGGATGTTTAAATATACATACTTCAATAGGTAAACCTGATACTACAACGATAAGTGCAATAAGAGTGATTGCGATTGATTTTTTTAGAATAGAAAACATCTTTGAAGTGGTGTAAGTTTAATGAATAAAGATTGTGGTAAAGGTAAAAAAGCATGAAATAGCGTCTTTATATATGTTTCAGAAAGTCATAAAAGGAGAAATAAAGTTTGAGTAAGATAAAATTTCAACGTTCTCGGCCATCATGATTAAGGACCTTTTAATTTGCAAGCCCTAAAGAGAGGAGTAAGGAGTGATCAAAGAAATTATATATCGTATATTACAGGGGATGTGGGGATATTAGGTAGTTGTTAACAAGGTAAGACACAAGTAACAGCTCCTTACTCTATATTTCAAACAAATAAAAAGTTTGAGTTAATGAATAATATTCAAAAGAGAAAACATCATAGGAGTTAAGGGTGCTAATAAATGAATAACGGAGTAGTATAAACTATGAATAAATAATATAGCCCCTAACGGAAAGGAGTAGTATAAATGAAAGGAGATAGATGGTGCCCTGATCTTTTGCACGTGTCAAAATCCGAGGACCGAAAGAGAAGTTGATGTATTCTTCTAAGGAGTTATTTAAATATCACAGATTTTTCCGTTTTGACAATTAGAGGAGCTATGACCACCTGGAAATTTACCACGGCTTTCGAGATTCTGAAAAAGATTGATAAAGTTAGTCAGATTTTCGATATTTTATAAGAGAATGTACTCACTTCTTGCACTGGTAAAGCCAAAACATTCATAGCCAATAAGCACATTGTCAAGAATAAGACAATGGAGTAATCTTTGGAGATTGATGCGAACATACTGGTGGTAATTCTAGTGGAACGAATTGATAAAGAAAAAAAATCCTTTTCTAAGAAAAAAGAATGTTTTGGGGATTTGTACAAAAATCATTTACGGTGAGCTTTTATACGTTTAGGTTATGTATTTCTATCAAATGCAATGATGTCATCATTTGTTTTTCTAAATATGGCTCATCTTAGAATTCCCAAAACCCCCTAAATCTTACGTGTAACCGATAGACCAAATATGGAAAAATTTTGTTGAGATATAGACTGTACGGTGTTTATTTAGGAGTTCAAGCGGACCGTTTGGATGTTTTTTTCAATATTCTTATTCAGAAGTAAGGTTATGTTGATTGAGAACAGTCAATTTATCGCTATTGGAATGTATTGATGAAGCACTAAAATTTCAAGTTCTAGTAGGGTATGAATATGACTAACATCAAGCGGCGGAAGCGTAAAACGTAAAGAAGAAAGCCCTTTTAAGCCAGTAAACTCCGCGGGTTGCATGCATACGGTCGCAAGAGACGTACGCGTTCCTGGCCCGTTTCTTCCACATTCAATAAATAAAATAAACTACTGCACCGGCTTGAAACATCAACACTTTTTACCGTCATCCGTGCGTGCGTTGGAAGAAATTATCTTGTGATTGTATGCAAATATGGCGTATGCTTCTACGACTGCTAACTGGCAAGATGGCTCACATTTTGAAGAAGCGATTCAAGGAATCAAAGAACAAGAACAGGGTAAGTGCAGAAAAGAAGAAGAATCAGTGAAAGCATATTGACATTTACGGTAATTACACCTCTTTCACACATCATTTACAGCCTTACAATTTCAAACGTTTGATTTTGAATTAGCAAGAAAGATTGGAGAGAATATTGAAAGTCAGATAAAAGCTTTGAATGATAACGAGAATGCAACTGCTCTTATTAGTATTCGATTATGGTCCGGTTTAACATTATTGCAAAACACATATGGAAGTGGAGTAACTGTTTCCAATGAAGATTGGGCAAGACGAAAAGCCAATACAGGTAAGTGAAAAGAAAGATATGAATGGATACCTCTGAAGCTTTAACTTTTTAACCTTTCCTACTGTTCTTTTTAGTGCGAACTTATGGAAAATCTAGTTTCTTGGTTGGCAGAGAATTGGTAAAGAAGGGACGTGATATAAATTCATTAGGAGCAGATTATGCTGCACATGGAGGTGCATTTCCGATCAATATTAAAGGTTTAAATACAGGTCCTATTGGAGCAATCATCGTTTCAGGATTAGATCAATGGCAAGATCATCATGTGATCGTTGAAGCGATTAAAACTCTGCTATGATAGGAGGGGAAGAGGTATTGTTAGGATAGGATTAAATGGAGAGTTAATGTGTACACAAGTGGCCTGCACGATACTACATTTGCAATACTGGTTTGATTTGTATGAAGTTTATCACATCTGATTTTAATGGATCACCAATCTTTTGCGGGAGTTGGTCCAACGTAATTGAATGGTTGACCAAGGACGATGACCATAGGTGTCGGTTTGAGATTTCCGAATGGCTAAAAAGTGATTTAGAGAACAAAGAGAAAAGTTTAGAATGCCTCACAAAGATTTAATTTGGTACCACCTCTTGTACTCACTTTTGAAGATTCATTTGTATCAGAACGTTTCAATACACCCAGAGGTGCAGCAAAGCACATTGCAATAAATGTCGAAATGATCAAGATGAAAAAAGACGTTGAGATTGTTACCATTTTTGCTACGCAGATACTGTTTGTGAAGGAAAAGAGGGTATACAAATGTGCACAAATCCTTCATTATAATAATTGCCAAGAGTTTGCTTAGGTACAATCAATGTTCTAAGGAATATTTACGCCTCAATCCGGCCAAAAGAGGATAAACAGACTTTAATTAAATCATAACTCTTATGTGAACTAATCGCGGACTTTGTGGCGTAAAAAGCTGAGCTAAAATAATTATTATTAAGAAAGTGTATGAATTCGGAAGCCGAAAGACAAGAAAATAAGAATGGCTAAATTGCATTTAACAGCCGTAACCGTCACAAGGAAACGTTGGTCCCATTATATGCTCGGGCATAGTTGGAATTGAGGAGATTGGTACGGTATGCTGAATCAAAATTGAAGGAGAGTTAGTCCAAAAGAATAATAAAAAATAAAATTCGAATAATTCATAAACATACTGTATTACCATTATCACCATTAATATTTTTGTCATTTTTAGTTCCTGGTGTTGGATTGCTGCTAGAAGATGTCGTTTTAGTCCAAGGTAAAGCTGAAACGAATGCTACTACCGTAAGCAAGAATAAAATTTGAGTGAAAAGAAGTTTAGAGGACATTTCAAATAAAAGTTTTGATTGTGAGAGGAAGAAATCAACAAGCGATCGTACTCAAGAATAACATGAATTCCTTTTTATCTTTGTTTGTTGTCATATATTATTATTTTCTTCTTTGAAAAAAGTGATAGAAGGGCCGCCTTTCTTTATTATTATTTTCTAAGAAGGAAGTACGATTAGGCGTCGGCGCAGCACAGCGCCGATTAGTTTAAGCAAATTTCTCATAAGGCTCGAAATAGTCTAGTCTATACGGATACGCAAATCAAATAAACATTCTTGGCAAAGACATAATGTCATCAGAGCAAAATCAAAATCAAACTCCTTCAATCGAACATTTAGACTATTCTTGGCATTATGACCATTCGACCAAAAATAAATTATTGACAGCCTTTCGAATTAGTGCATTTTTTGTGTAGGATCCTTTTGAGTACATCCGTTTGGGTTTGAACATTGCGGATTTGGTTTGTTTTGATTGCTTCCACTTCCACTTCCAGTACCATACACAGGATCAAAAACGCCGCCAGATAACTAGAGAATCAAAAAATGGAAATTAGATTACTAAATCGAATTGATTCTACTCTTCATTCATTCAAATAAACTTACTGCAGGAAGCGCTTCTAATGGAACAGCAGAGGCTGTCAAAAGAATGAATGAGTAAAGGATTACTTGAAAGAGAATGAAGTTGAAGAGCATCTTGCAAGGTAATAAATAGTGTAAGGATGGATGGATAAAGGAAAAGAGAAAAAATAAAACTTTATTCTTGAACTGCACTTAATATATTCTTTAAATTATGTTTCTACCTAATTAAATTTTGACGCCTGATCATCTTATAAACTCACATGACCGTAACCGCTTCTAACGGGCCGAAATGAATAAAGTAAAAGATGAGAATCTTTGGAACAAGTTTTGCGAGAAGTCATGTAGGTAGTCTACATTGTGTAAAAGCAATAATGAGTGATCAATGGCAAGAGATAATTTGGATCAACCTTTTCCTTTATGTGATACTTTGGGTCGGTAAGGTGCCTATAAGAAATGTGAATACGTAATCAGCTTCAGACATATAGCAAAGTAGATAATTAATAATACTCACCGGCATTTGTGCTTCTAAAGGTTGTGAATATACCATTATAGCCAAAGTCATAAAGACCAAAAATTGAGCAAAAAAGAGTTTAGAGTTCATCTTTTGATAGTCACTTTGATGAAGATATGGTGGAAGGCAAACAGGAATGGAAAGAAAATAAAACTTTATATACTTTTTACAGAAAGCATCAGTCCCCTATTTATAATGGAGTAAACACTCATTCCTGTTCCGAGTTGGCTTCCCCCTTTTACCGGTACGGGAAATGAACAGATGAGAGGGAGAGATATGTGTTGAGTTCCATTTATCTACGCGTTATGCTAAACAGGAGAACAACTAGTGTTGGTGAAATTATACTCCTTTATGATGGTATTTCTTTCTTACGATGGAAGTTGTAATCAGAATCGTGGCTGTTAAAGATAGCTGATAGATTGTTTAAGAAGTAACTTATACTTAATTCTTTGCTACTTTTCGTTTTTCCAATAAACCCATTCTGTTCTTCTCTTTTCATAACTCTGATTAAATCCAACACATTTGTTCGTTCTGGATAACGTTTTCAGCAAAGTTGTTGAGAATGCTAAAGGTGAATATTCCTATTTACCCATATTGCTGTCCGTGCGCCGGTGCAAAGTAAGAATATGCGCCGAGCCGCCCGACGCACGACGCTAAAGGCAATAAATGTGTTATTCTTCTTCTTCGATTGTGTTTGTTTGTTAGTTACTGCACCCACCCACCCACTCGTCTTTCGTCATGCGACCTAACAAATGATAATTTCCTAATTATGGCAGCATCAACAAACTTTAGCTTTGTTACAAGTACAGGCGGAGCAAAATTATCATCTTCAAATACACCATTTTATATTCCAATTCATTTTGATCAAATTGAAAATGGTCAAAGTTCAAAAAGTACAAAAATTTTAGGTCCTCAACTTCCTTCAAAAGATTGGAGGCATTCTTGGCAAAAACCTACATTGTATAATGGTCAACATATTTCAAATCTTCCAAATGGCTTAAAACGACTTGCAAAGAAACAACCCCAACATGCATTCGAGGATGATGGATTGAACAGATGGGTTACATCAATGGAAGTTTGGAACGTGGAGGGAAATGAAGAAGAAGGCGCACAAGAAGATGAACACTCTTCTATAAATCCTCAAATTCGGATCACTTCAAAGGAACATAACACAAATAGCCCAGATATCGTCTTTGGAAATCACAAAGGAGGTAGGCGTATTGCAGTTGGAACTCATGATGGCAATGTTTGGATATTTGAAGAACAAACACAAGAACCACAAACGCATACATCCTATGAATCAGCTAATATGACACCATCTACATCAGCAACTGGCTTCAATACACTTCCATATCGATCTTCGCCTAATCGGAGCAGATTAAGTCTGGTTTCTCCAACATCTCCAACAACTTCAATGTCAAGAGCAGGTGAACGAGATGCAATCTTGCCAACTTCAGCTACAACAGATATTAGTGTTTCAGCTGCACCGAATCATTCGACAAATTCAGGTATGGATGCTGAAGAACAACTTGAACTACAATGGCATTCTGGTAGAGAAAATCAAACGAGCATGATGGGAGGAATGATGGAAGCTTTAGGAATACAACAAGGAAATCAATCTCATGAGAATATACATTCACATCATCATGATGCAAAAAAACATGGCCATACTGATTCTCCTACACGAGAGAAACATTTGAGACATTCTCGTTCAAGAAATATAAGTCTTACGCTTGGAAGCTCACAAAAGAATTCAAACGATATCAAATCTGCCCTGGCAAAAGCAGGCTTAATAGGAACGCTAGGTACCGGTAATCAAGAAGAGCGCGAAGAAGGAACACAAAACGATCAGCCAGCTTGTCATTCGAACAAACCGCTTGAGTCAGTCGAGCCAATTTTATGCTTTCAGTGTCCTACTCGGTCTCCGATTGTGTCATTGAGATTTATTCCGATAGGGAGTGGGAAAGAATCTCTTAGTATTCTACAAGAAGATGGAACCTTGACTCTTTGGTCGCTAGAAGGTGCTTTACAAGCTTTTCCAATAGACCTAAAGACGGCCAAAGCAATTCCACTAGATCGATTGCATGACGAAGCTCAAACGCAGCCTGCTGCGTCTTTCATGTCTCCTTTAGCACGTTTGGCTGCTATGCGTAGCAATGCACCATCTCCACAGCCAAGATCGAGGGTAAACTCGAATGCATCTCAGCCAGCATCTACAGAAACAATTTCTCTTCCAGTTGTCAGTACATTTGAAGGTGTGACAATCTGCAGATCGAACAAAAAAGGTGTTAAAGCATTTTCAGTCATTGACGCACTATACGACAAAGCAAAAATGCGATTAAGCATTGTCGATGCCGAAAAACAAGTTGTTACGCTACAACATTCTTTTGAAGACATCGGACTTGCTCCTCCGCTTATTAATGTATGCGAGGATGAAGAAACGGTGGATGTTTATCACATCAACACGTCGGGTAGCGTAGAAGTAGAATCGCACCGGATCAAATCGAAGCGTAAGCCGACGATAAATGATACCCAAAAGCTGGCTCCACTAAGCTCAACCTCTGCATTCTTACGACGTGAAGGTCTTTCTCGGCCAACTTCAAGACCGGCATCAATTCTGGAAGAAACGCCGATCACAAAGAGGATATTGGGTGATAATGGAGTTGAAAAAGATGCAAGAGGTTTATTTGTCATTAGAGAAATTTTCATTCTTACGTGGAGCGATGAAGGTATTTCTCTGGCGAAAAGATCTAATGACTCATTATCTCATTCTGACACACTATCTATCCAAGGGTTAATTGACATTCAAGTGGATGAAGAATCAATCTTGTTGCAAACGGAAGATAAAGTACTTTTGATCCAAATTACTGAAAAAGGTCAATTCGTGCAACAAAATGAACTTGACTTGGAGTACGAATGTGATGCAGTGAGCATAAAAGGGAATGGTATGCACCCAATCTTGTGCTTACGTGACGAGGATGAAAGGCTTTCACTGCACTCCCAGAAGAGCACAATTTGGCAAGGATTAGAGCCAATAGAGCAAGTGCACGTCACAGCAACTTTGCCATTCAGTATGGAAAGGGTCGTCTTGAGCTTATCTTCAGGTCACTTGACCATATGTCCGCTGATTGATCTCGTAGATGGACATATCCCTGAACCAAAAAATTCTACTTCGACTTTTTCAGGAACGGTGACTTTATTGCAAACTGTGACCAATCCTCGTACAAATTCTCGACATATTATTGGTGGTACTGAAGAAGGTGACATTATTATGTGGGATGCCACGACTTTAAAATGTCAAATGCAACGCTCAATCCTTACTTCTCCTATTGTCGCATTTGTTGCTATTGGGAACCAGGACAATGCATTGCGATTGCACGGAAGTGTTGCTTGTATCGCCGCTGATAGCACGATTGCATTCATTATGCTTGATGAACTGCAATTACTGTACATCGTTCCAGGCCGTAATGCACCGTTGGAATTGATGGCAGTTCGTTCAAATGAGCTGATGACAATCTATGCCGATGGAAGAGCTAGGGTGTGGAGTGCGACAGATTTGGAATTACGTAGGAGCATCGGTGTTGATCAAGCATTAGTGTTATTAGAAGATGGAAAAGGATGGTGGTCGCAATTTCCAATCGATGTTGCTCACCTAAAAAGGGAAAGGGGAAACGTTGGAGTGTTAAGCTCTATTCCCTCAAGCCGCTCTTCTTTTTCAGGCACAATGACAGCAGACATTCGTAGAATTGTAGAAGCAGCAAGTCGAATGGTTGCATCATTGAATACAACCGGCGTCTCTAATGCACGAGACTTCAGTCAAGCTCAAGATTTGCAGGATTTGGATGTGCAAATTGATCCAATGTCATCTTTGGACAATAAGTCTGCACCAAAATCATCCTTTTCACAAACGCTTCTGATGCCCCAAGCAGCTAAAGCTTTACATACCTTGAGACCTTTGTTGTG